>OMKZ01043049.1:0-13642 GCA_900302535.1 Neoniphon sammara
AAAGGGGGACCAAAAAAAAAAAAAAAAAAAAAAAAAAAAAAAAAAAGTGGAATGGGAGCAAGATAGATAGATAGATAGATAGATAGATAGATAGATAGAAAAGCCCACTCAAAAATAAGTGCTTGTAAGGAAAGCAAACTATGCAGAGATCATCAAAAATCATAAACAGATCATCAACCAACAGCCATTCATGAACATAATATTAGTATTTGTTTCAGCATTTGTCCCCTGAAAGATCTGGTTTCCTAGTAGGAAAAAGAGCTGTAGTTTCCTGTATCAGCATATTAGATAAGCAAAATTGTTAGCTTTATAAAATGCCATTCTCAGGTGGAAAAAACAAAGGATCTGAACATGTAAAGTAGCCAAATGGATAGTCCACTGACAACGTGTTGTGGGTTTTGGCTGTAAATGGCCCAGTGCGTGTAATGGCAACATGGGTCTTTTATTTTATATTTGGCTGAGTGCATCTGGTGGAGAGAGAGAGAGGATCCATCTCTAACTGTTGGCCAGAGAATCTTCCTGCGGATGGAAGACATTAGCCTGTTAGTGGCTGGAACTCTCCTCCACTTTTTATTTCATTTTGATTTCCAGAAATCCTCTATTGGCTCCCTCCTTCTCCAACTCTTCACCAAGTCCAGGATGGTTTGGCGTGACTCGAGCATTAAGCACTCATACGGGTGAGTTAGCTGATTTTGATTTTTTCCCACTGACAAATCACTGTCATGTTTCGGATGTAATTGGCTGGTGTGCTTGTGCTGTTTGATGGGAGCGTCCAGGCATCTCTCCAGACCCAGAACATTTGGTTATTTTCAGATTCTCATTGTTTGCGGTCTCAAAGTGCTTACGTTTCATTGACATTTGTGCATGTGTCGGTGAGTGACCCTATCTATCTATGTGTGTATGCCCTATTTGACAATCCACTTTTTCTATTTGACTTTTGATAAAAATTAACCAGCTCTTTTCATTGACTTGGAGCAAGCAGAGTTGACTAAGCAGCACTTTACTCAATGTCCACCCTGGACTGAAAGGCCAGAGAAAAGAAAGGCATGAAGTCAGAGGTTTCTCTCTGATAGAAGACAATAAGAGGACTTACAGCTGCGTCCAAGTCAAGTTGCACACATTTCTTGAGAGCTTTAAAGGTCTACTCCAACTTTTTGGCATTTTGGTACATTGTTCACCTTACCTAATGTGTGACAACAGAAGTGGTACCAAAACCATTTCTGTTTCTGGACTATAGCTCTGCCTGGTATACAAGCAAACACTTTAGCATACAGTGTGCAATATAAGTAAGCATAGGCAATTAGCAATTTCCAAAATATGACAGTAAACCTTTTAGTAATCCAAAGTTGATTTTCTTTTTTATTCTGTGGCCTATAGTTGAGTAACTTCTGAATACAAAGTTCAGTATAACTGGTATATCTGTATCTGTGTCTGTATCTGTTCAACCAACTAAATTATCTGTATCCATGTCCGTACTCAGAATGGGCAGGGCTTAAAACAGAAGTGGAACTTAAACACAAAGTGGTCATTATAAGCCTGGAATGTGTGGTGGTTAATTAGAAATCACCTTATTTATTTGTGGAGAAAAAAAACCCAATAATGACAGCTTCATATGAATTTAGGATCACAAGTGTAAGAGAACCATTTACAAAACATCTCTTTTAATATTCGTATCAGGCACAAATAAACATAAATTTGCCCCATTTGCTAACAAAGCCAGCTCAAAAATTCAAATACCTGTCAAAATGAACACTGTCCAAGGCATAGTAGTTCTATGAGATTTCTTGCAAGAAGAAATTCCATTTTCATAGCTGCTGGCACAAACTCTTGAAGGAATACTCCAATGTTCTGGGCAAAATACCCTTTTTCTGATTTACCCAGACTGAGACAAGATGTTCGATACCATTTTCACCTCTGTACGTCCACTGGTTCAGTTCCTAAGGGTAGCATTTCATGTTAGCTTGACATAAAGACTTGAAGTCTACAGGGGTCAGTTGCCTAGCTCCACTAAAGTGAAAAAAATAAACTTTACAGCAACTCCGAAGCTGTCTTGTATCATGTGTATTAGAAATACACGTCTTAGGATTGAAAAAAATAAATAAATAACGAGAGTCGTGTTTGGAGAAGTTAGGTGGTAGGAACAATAGATGATAGGAATTATAATAATAGTAATAATAAGAATAATAAGAATAATAAGAATAAACTTTATATAGCACTTTTCAAAACAAAAGTTACAAAGTGCTATAACCAGATACATGCTATATATATGCTATAACCCAAAGTGCTTTAACACTGAACATGTGTTCATCGGTTATAGTTCTTATCATTTAACTTCTACTAAAACAACTCTTACTTTAAAGAAAAAAATTCCAAAACATGATACATGGGTAGATCGTAAAAACAGCATTTTCCCCAAAAAGCTGGAGTATTCCTTTAAGATACAAGCACTGATAAGTAGTATTTGTGTTATACATGTATACCCTTCACAATAGAATGATAGAGTTTAGGTTGAAAATCGTTGAAATATTCCTTTAAATCTAACCATCCAGTTTGAGAACTGCTACAAGTTCTTTTTTTTCTCCCTTTCCGGTCAATGCTAGTCTCTTTTGGTTCTTTATGCTGAATCTAGCTTGTGCACTGGGCAGAGCTATGTACTGGAGATCCAGATTTGGTACCAGTCCTTTCTTCACACATCGTATAAGGTGAACAATTGGCCAAGCTCCCAAAAAGTAGGCATAGTCCTTTAACAAACAAACATTCATTACTTCAGCAAGAAAAGCATAAATACAAATTAAAAGTAGAGCTTGAAAACAGAAAAGGCATGTCATAAGATATAAGGCTAGAGTGTTTCTATGTGTGTTACCCAGCATAACCTAATCCATTTTGATACCACAATTATTTGTAATTTACACTCTGAGGCCTCGCTGACAGCCTCTAGTGCACAGTGAGAAACAAAGAGAGAAGCCAGGGAAATATATCTCTGTGTTTACACAGTCACTGGCTTTGAGTTGGTTGGCATTTATTGGCTCTGCATGAAACTATGAGGAACATTAGTGAGGCCTGGAGGAGAACTATTTGTTTTGGTGTCTTTGAGAGGCTCATTTTGCAGCTATTTTATGAGCTATTCAAGAGGAGATTGATTGTAAAAGTTTGATAGAGATTTCTTTAATGCCTAGGCCTCATTTTCCTGTCTCACTGCTGCATCGCTCCGCAGTAGCCTTAACTTGTTTATATTGCTATTCTCAGCAGATTTCTGATCATGCTGGATCTCATTGCTGTTTACATTGGGACAGAATTTGATCACTGAACACATACCTTTCATCCACACTGACAGCAGAGGTGACTGGATGCAATTGGAAGATTTTTTTCCCCATAGTTATGATTTATGGTGCACCACTACAATAGCAGCTTTGATTTCACTGTTTTGTTGTAATTTTAGGTGAAGTTCATAAACTTGCAGTAGAAGGCCTATGTAGGTTGATTCTCAGAGCTGCAACAATATGTAGCTCTAGATGGAAAATAATTACTCATAAACCCATCTGTTTTGTTTGCTCCAAACTTCTTTGTATTCTTGTGGGGCATCCATATCATTCATATTAAGTTTTGTTGCTGTGTGGGGGAGGGGTGTAGTGCTTGTCAAACCTCACACATTCTTCTGGTTAAGACTACATCTCACTGTGTAATATACACATACGAATGTCTGTCTGTCTCTCTCTCTGTCTGTCTGTCTATCTATCTATCTATCTATCTATCTATCTATCTATCTATCTATCTATCTATCTATCTATCCATCCATCCATCCATCCATCCACCCATCCATCCAGTATTCAGGAATACATGGAAGTTTTTAATAGGAAACCTACAAAACAAAATTCTCTACCAGAAAGTAGTCCAAAAGAAATATTGTTTTATGAACTCAATACAAATGTCCAAGACCTTTAAACCTAGACACCAATTTTAGCTTGGAACACCACAGGATTTTATGATAGGGCTGAATTTAAAGAACATCTTCAAACATCTGAAAAAGTACTACATGCTTTGAAAAATGGCTGATAAAATGCTAACTTCTGAGGAGCTAAAACAACTTTGATTTTAGCTTGACCAACATGCATTTTTGAGATCTTCAAGCCTTCAAACAAGAAATTCACCAAAATTGGAGTGAGGAGATTTTCACTTGACAGTGATATGCTGATATTAACCTCCATATACTGAGGTATTTAACTCATCATCCAGTTTCCTGCTGGTTATTATGGCCATTACAAGTTTGGTTACAATTACAATAGTCTGAATGTTGAGTTTACTCATGCATCCAGGCACATTAGTGATCACAATATGAATATACATAAACAGCACATCCTGAGTGTGACTTGGAGCAGGCCAGGAGCAATTCTCATACTGTGCACATGTAAACAGAGTCAGTCAACGCTAAACAGCTGCACTGTGGCTTCTTCTTCTAATAAAACACTAAATTCCACATTTATGCCATAACAAAGACAAACACAGGCATGTATAGAGGAGGCCACGCAAGGGCTGCTTGTCTGATCCATCAGCACAGGAACAGAGGAATTCCCTTTTTTCCATGGCTGTGGGTTTAAAAGCATTAAGAATGAGCAAAACTCTCCTGCATCAGAGATGACCTGCTGAACATGTGGAATTATCTACATCTACAGTATGTTTACATGGTAAGCATTTTTTTATTCAGTGTTTTCATAAAAGCCTTATTTTATGCATTTTTTTAATTACAAAAAATATACACCATTACTAATGTTTAATTCCCGTGGGCTCACCACCTACGGGTCGTACTTTGGAGCACTGTGGATTTGGTGGCAGTCAAAATGGCTGTCACTCCCCTGGATAACGCGGCAGAAGACAAAATGAATTGAAATGAAACTATTGTTTAACATTTTAATCAAACCTTTAAAGTTAGTTACTGTTACAGTTACTGTCTTCAGAGCATCTGCCCGCCTTCCTTCTCCTTCCTTCTTTCACATAATGGTATGATCCTAGTCTGTCCTCATTGATTGGCCGCATGGTGTGTTTTTTTTTTTTTTTTGCCTGCATGGATTCTTAGCAGAGCAGGAGCGACTGTCAGCTGAAGATTCAGCTCTCCCCGACGGGCATCGGCTCTTCTTGTTCAGTGCAAACAATCGTTAGAGCCGGCTCGTTTGCGAATGACATCACTACTGGTCTGAGCAAGCGGGCACTGGCAGGGGCAGATCACGGCCATCCATGGCACCAAAATTCCAGTGCGCCACAGGGATGATAAGACCACACTCACTACTGTGCTCCTCCTCCCACCTTGGCACACAGCATGTCACCAAAATACCAAACACGCCCAGGTGAGAAGAAACCCTCACTGGACCTCACCAAAACTCCACTCTGCCAGAAACTGGCCACGCTTTGCACAGTGCACCTGTAGGACCCTATAACATTGACTTTATAGCGTTACTTTTAGCCATCACCGCTGTGGCTGATAGAAAAGACTTACACCAACAATTAGAATGAGGTGTCAATTTCCCACATTTGATAACAACTGTAGAATAAATAAATAAATAAATAAGCTAGCTAGCTTGCTAGCTAGCCCATAAATTGTGGAGTATTAGCTGGCGTTACATATTGAAAACGATGCAGGTGCCTGCTGTCACTCAATTCCCAATCATCTCTCTGTGCAGGTGAGCCGGTTGGAATACACCACTTGAGTTGGAAAGGCGGTGTGGAGCAAATGCAACTATGCAATCTAAATGCAGATAGAGCTGATATTTATTTTTTTATAATTAAATGTTCTGTCTAATATAATAATAATAATAATGGTCATCTTCTGTCGAGGCTTGCTGCTGCTCCCCCTGTCATCCTTTTCTACTATGTTAAATTTTATTGTTATTTCATTTATTGTATAATCGCCCACTTGGTCGGCACCTGTTGCACTCCTGGCGGGCCAGGAAGGGGCCCCCTCTCTCTGTGGTCCTTCCCAAGATTTCTTCCCTTTTTCCCATACCTTGGGTTTTTTGGGGAGTTTTTTCTTGCCCGTTATGAGGGTTAAGTCAGGGGGTGTCGTCCTGTTTTGTTTCTTGTAAACTGTGGGCCTGTAAAGCCCTTTGAGACTGTGAACAGTGATTTTGGGCTCTAAATAAACTTGAACTTGAACTATGTATGAATCTAAATCTGTCTACATCTGCATTCACATTTGCATCTGCTTATACACCTAAACCTTTTTCTACAACTTCATCTAAATCTAACAGAAAGTTAAGTCATTTCCATCTGCTCACCTCAATGGTTGGTAGATACCAAAATTCACCAGCCACTTTCACTACTTTAAAATGGAAAAATAAAGCCACCCAAAGGTAGGTTACCTGCTATAGTGACTGGTATAAAAGACTAATGGATGAACTATACTGTAAGATTTGCCCAGTTGCATTTTAAGATGTTACACCAGTTCTGTCCTTTCACCATCTTCGTCGGTGTATCATCCATGCTAGCTAGCTGTCTCGGTTCTGTTGCACCTATGAACATTTTCCTTATGTGAGTGAGTTAACTGAATTATCTAGAACATGCCTCGCTGTTTTTGGCATGTGAGCAAAACTCTGTCTGAATACACCCTTATATGGTAATTGTCTCTCAAGCTAAGCGTGTCGGCTCCCACAATTTCCAAATGCTTCCACCTAACAGTCTGTAATTTGGAAGAGCTGAAAATGAGTAGCAAAATAAGGTGGAAATCCAGTTATTTCCTCACTTCCGTATCCCCTGTGCAGACACATAAATAACTCCTACTGGATATTTTTGATTCAACTCTTTCAGAACTTTGCCAAATTCATTCCGTGGCAAGTGAGGTTTCTCCTCACTGCGGAGACATCTTTTACATCTTTTGGTGTCTTCTTTCACCGTCTTTGTCGGCGTATCATCCATGCTAGCTAGCTGTCTCGATTGTTTCCAAGAGGAATACATTTTTGTGAACACTGTGTCGTGTTTGGTCGAATACTCTTACAGTACGAGGAGTTCTTATTTCATTTCAATTCAATTCCATGTTTACGTCACACATCGCTGATTGAGTTTAGTGTCCCTGCTGGTGAATATTTATCTATTTTTTTCAATTTTTACTCATTTTATTTATATTTGTTTTCTTTTTTTATATATTAAACACTAATGGGTGGGAAATTAGAGTAGATTGAAACAATTTTGTAGTGGAGAGGAAAATGCAGAGGAAGTAAGGTTGTTCTCTGAAGAGGTGTGTGGTGGTTTGCCCAAAAAAACAAAACAAAATGGGTGACCTGAATGGGTGAATAAATGTTCAGAAACCACCATGCCATGTGGCTCTGCAGGCTAATACTCAGCGTTAATAATCCAGCGCCTGATAGTTTTGCTGCCAAAGTGTGCAGCTCCATGGCTCATTTCAGCTCATGCTTGGCCTCCAGCTTAGCAAAACACCAAGCTCTTCCAGCTCTGATGAAGAAAGAGGACTCTAGGAGCTGTGTGATACACCAGAGATTTCTCTGCTCTGTTAGCTTTTACTCCCTCCACAGCGCTGCAGCGTGAAGGCAGGCAGGGGCTGATAGCATCTCCGGGTTTTTTATGATCGACCCTCTTGCAATGCATTGAGGAGCGCCAGCCTCTCTTGTGGTGCGCAGTGTTGCCGAGCCGCCAGACGGGCTGATAGGCAGCTGGAGGTGGTGTTGTCTTTATCCTGCGTCCCGCTCCATTAATGCTACAGAACGCAGATTGTATCTGATTCCCTCAAAAGTTTCCACAATAATTATACCAACACTCTCACTCTCTCTCTCACACTCAGTCTCTCTCTCTTCTCGTGGATTTGATACTGTCCAATTCTCACCTCAGTCTGGTGGAGTTATTATTTTGCTTACAGTTATGACAGACATTAAACACACCAGGGTGAAATTACAACCAGGTATTACCAGTATAATAACGATTGCTTGGCCCTGAGTGTAACTCATTATTTTCTCATCATTGACATGGAGGACTCCTTTGAAGAGGATGTAACGTGACAAGGCAACATTTTCCACAGAAATGAGGAAGCTGGGTTTGACTTATCGCTTGGCAGTGTGATAGTTTTTCTTAGGTATCCCAGCATGCAGCAGGACTGACAGGTCACTGCGGTAGACTGGTCATGAGTAAGCAGCTCCTCTGTAAAACCAAAAGCTCCACATTCCCATGAACAGACCGTGAAAGGAGAGAGAGAATTTTATTTCAGTGAAGTTTTAAAAGTACTCTGTTCTCAGTATTTGAGCTCAACCTTTCCCCACTGAGTGATTTCCCCCCTTGTCCCTCAACTTCATCTCCAAAAATTCCCTTTCATGTTTTTATTCTGTTTCCTTTCTTAGCTTTTTGCTCCTAAAATAAGGCTCTATATCACAGGAATATTGTCAGGCCACTATGGCCACCCTTTGCTCCTTATTTTCGGTTGGCTTGGCATTTTTGACATTCTAGGACTTGAAGCTTAATCTACTGCTGCACTCACTGGATGTTACTTTAGATAAACGTCTCAGCTGTATAAAGTTAAATGTTAAGCCTCTTTGTGCTGTGTACTTCGTGCTCACTGTTAGATCAGTCCTGTTGTGGGTGCACATTTTATCATATGATGCAACATCAAAGATTAGATAAAAAAAAAAATTGGGTGGTAACTGCATTGTCGTCATTGATCAAGAAATTTGATTCTCAGGGACTGTGAATGTAAATTAGTGTAGTAGTGTTTTTTTTTTTTTTTTTTTAAGTCAAAACGAAATAGCATTTGGCATAATTTTGCTTTTGTAATTTCAAGTTTCTTTGGTTGAAACAAGATGTTGGGACAGGACAGGAAGGGCTGACAGTGTAAACCGGAGAGAAAGTTTGAGAAAATTTGTAATGGTTTTTGCCATACAACAACAACAAAACAAACAAACAAACAAAAACAACAAAAAAAGAAGTATAGGATTTTGATGCAATTATGCAAGAGAACAGAAATTCTGTAATTATTTTGGCATGCATTTTTAAATTGGTGTACAATATGATGTTGGAAACATGTCATAATGGAAACAAGATGAAGTCATTTATCATTTCGTTGTGATTAAAAAGCCATTAACTGAATGTTGGTGATTTGTGGTGGTGACAAGTTCAAAGTTCAGCACAAACTTTTCACTATGATAATTAAATAATTTTGTGTAGTGCCAGTTAAAACCCTGGCTGCTGCATTTTGGACTAGCTGTAGCCAGCCGAAAGACCTTTTACTTATGTCTAAAAACAAAGAATAGGAAAAGTCTGAATGGAATAAAGGCATGAATGGCAGTTTCCTTGTTGATGTACACTGTAAAAAGTAATGTTTTAATGTTACTTAAAAAAAGTGAGTTAACAGCTTGCATTGGACTTTTTGAGTCCAAGGCTTTTTTAAGTAGAATGAACACTTTAACATTACTTGAAATTAACTCAACAAAATCAAGTTGAATTAACTAACAATAATGATGTTACTTAGATAAACTTAATTTTTCTTTGTAAAGGTAACTCACTTGCACATGATATTGAACTTAATTAAAATGAGTACATGCTACTTGTATCAGCATATGAGTAAGTATGAACTTAACTGTTTTAGTAAAAAAAAAAAAAAAAAAAGTTATTTTCTTAGTACAATGAACCTAATCACAAGAATGAACTTGGTAAGGTTTGATGAACTTTAAAAAAGCAGACCTTCCTGTCAATAAATAACAATAAAATGCATTAGAACAAAATGGAAAGACACACAGATTTAAGGTAAACATGATGACATTATTTATTAAAGTCATAACAACCCAGCCTTCTGTGATGATGTCGATGGCATCAGAGGTACATGTACATTTTCAGTGGGCATCTGCTGAACTCAGCGTGCACCTCTGTTTCATCGGGACACTGTGTTGGAGACAAAGAAGAATAAAGAGTTTGGTTAGACAGAAAGATAATGAGATAAACAGGTCAGACAGATAAAATACGAGAGATCAGACACAGAGTCAAAATATACCATTGTTTAGGTGAAGGATACTGTACATTAGACAGTTACACTAGTTGTGTGATAGCCAGTGCCAAAATCAGTCTCATACAGCATACTGTCTACATAATGTCAACAGCAAATTGCAGTTATGTTTTTAGATCACTGGATCTTAAGTTAGTTTAGCTTCAATTCCTTTGTGTGCAAATCAGAGTCACCAATGTTCAAAACCCTGTTACCAATGTCCAAGTCACCTGTAAGCCAGACATCCAGGTCAGTTTTCAAGTTGGTTTCCAGTGCTCCAATCTGAAATTCCAAGCAATGGATCTAAATACTACAGCACTGCCAAAGAATAACTGCAAGTATCCCTGCTGTGTTGGCCAATCTTAATTTGTCATAACAAAGGCATGGAGTGTGGATATTGTACTATGGTGATCTGGCATAAGTATTATCTTTTCTTGGTTTTAAAGGCTGCATTACAGTACAGGGATGCAGTTTTCTGCAGTAGCTGCTCTGTTATTTGCCTCTACCTGCTTGGTCATCACATCCACATCACCAGTGACTGTTCATCACTAATCTGTAGATCAGTAAACAGCGTTTAACACTGAGACATTCACTTCAATACTGATGAAAGAAAGACAGGTGATCCGTCAGACTGTTGAGCAGACAGAGAGCTTTAAGCTTAACATACGTTGTGGTCACTGTTGAGTTCTTCTTGTCTCTCCTCCATGTGCTTGGTCAGACATCTCAGGACTAACTCCCTCCTTTTCTCCTTTTCTAAAGAAAATAAAAGACATTTCATACTGATTACATCTTAAGCCCTTCTCCACCAAACACACAGCCCATTCAAAAATATGATTACCCTACTCCATTAGTTGTTTATCAATCTGCCCACAGGCATGAGTTATATTTTATTCATTAATGTATTTCATGATGAAGTTTAACAACATTTAAGACTTATTTTCTGACTAATCAAACTTTAAGTAGTACAATAAGTATTAAAATTTAAATAATCTCTAGTTCTACTTACCTGTATCTGCATTTTGACGAAGTGAACAAAAGTGCTTGGGATCTAAATACAAGTAAAAAGTTAGAATATGTTAAAAGAATTCTTGGAGGTATCAAAGGTAGGGATGTGCATAACGGATATTTTGACAGCCGGTTAACTGCTGTCATTAACTGGTTGAAAACCGGATATTCGTTTTTTTTTTTTTTTGTTTGTTTTTTTTTTTTTTTTTGCGTCACCTTAGTATACTTTGGTATAGTCTGGCAAAGAGCAAGTGTAACAGCCCTGAAAAGTTAGTATTTATAAGAAACCTACCCGGACACAGTCTTGCCTCATGTCACGTTATGTATTGACTGAATTCTCAACAGATACCATCGTCAACAATATAAACTGCAATAAACTCTCCGTTCTCTTTTGCCGGTAACTCGCAATTTACAGCATACGACACCAACAGTTAACTAAATTCGTCATACAAACCTTCCAGCATACATACACAGCTAACAGTCGGCAAACTATCTGAACTACGCCAGCCATATGGTTTCTCCGAGCATTTCTCTATAGATAACAGTGCAATTAGCATAGTTTGCTTAATCATCGTCATATAATTAACTCCAATACTCTGTAAAACACGGACATATTACACAAACACTTCCCTGAGCACCACATTCATCTAACACATTTCTTAACATACTTTCTTAACATAGCTGTTTATATGAGGGACTCAAACCTGAAAAGGGAGTATTTATAAGAAACATACACAGACACAGTCTTGCTTCATGTCATGTTATGTATTGATTGAAGGGAGGAAGCTAGCCGTCCCTTAAAGTAGGTTTCTACAGTTTTACGCTCCCTCTGCTGGTGCCCTCTTGTAACTACAACTACTCTCAGTACGTATGTTACTAACATTTTCAATATAAAACAGAAAAACTCAGAAATTACAGTAATGAAGCAGCTGCAACTCACAACCATTTCTAAATATCAGATAAAATATATGATAATACTCCGGCATAATAAGTACAAGAAAAGTAAATACATAAATGTGCAGTAATTTATGTACAATATAATATTTATGTACAATTACACTGTACATAAATGCTATAAATAAAGAAGCTAAATATGCTAGTATATGTTATCTGAGGCCACTTTTTCATGTCATCCCCCCATTCCTTGATAGTAGAAGGCAGAGGTATGGTAGTATTATCCCTTTTGAGGTGTAACAGGTGGTGTTCCCAGCGCCGTCGTATAGGGGGGGAAAGGTGATGACAATTCTAATGGCCGACGGTCCACTGGGGCCCACACACAGCCCCCAGTAGCCTCTATGACAAAATTATTATGCATAGACTTAACTAATATATATATTCATACTAATGAATCCGAATTAAAACAAAGCCACAAGTCACACAATATTCTAATTTTAATAATTTCAATAACCCCTTGGCCCCTTCTTAAAAAATGGTTTGGTCCACACCACGGTTCGTGCTTCCTCATGGGAATGAGGTGAGCGCGAGCGAACTCCAGCAGGGAGTGAGGGAGATCAAATAGGATAGCCCAAAAAACACAAATCCGGACACCAGAAAAGAGTTGAGAAGGAGGCCAGGAGTAGGAGCAGTAGAGCAGGGGCCCAGGACATCAAAATTTTTTTCTCTAAGAATGGTGAGAGTAAAAGTACGGAGGGCGGCTGAAACGATTAGCCTACTTGTTCATTCATTTATTGTCTGTAACCTTACCTTTGACGTGGCGCAGCCGCAGGCTGGAGCCTACTTTAGCCTACTATCTGGCCGGGCTACACTCTAGACAAGTCGCCAGTTCATTAAAATAAATAAATAAATAAAGTCGCCAGTTTATTATAGAGCAACGATTCCTAGTGTAGCTAACTGAACGTTACTAATTTGGAGGCTACTACAGTGACGGTGCTCCAGTATGCGCACACTCAGAGGCTGCATTGAATTGTATTATGACGCATTCACGTTCTAATCAGTAATTTTGAGCATCAGACGAAGATCAGTTATGTTTTTATGATGTGTTCAATGTGGTCTTGTAAAAATGTGTTATTAGTGGGATGTTTGAATAGCCTAAATAGAAAAAAAGTTAAATGTTCAAAGATTTGTTGTTGTTTATTTTCATAGCAATATAAAATAAAAGACACCATAATAGCTGACAACAACAAAGTAAAAAAGACAATTTAGAACCTGTTTGACCCTGCAGAAGACCCTTTGATGGTGAGTTAGTGATGTAGACACTAACTAATAATACATGATTTACATAATAATACTCTGACTTGTTAAGTGGTTAATCGTAAAAAAAGAAAACAGATTGGGTGTATTACACCAGGCACAGTTAAGAACACTGAAAAACAGAAAAATGAAGGAAAACATCATAATACACAGTTGTAAAAAAGTGGCAATGAATGGGGTGGAGGGGCCCACACCGATATTCTTTCAGGGGGCCCAGAATTCCTAGCAACTGCCCTGGGTGTTCCCACATTTTTATTTCTCAATCGCTCAGAAAGAGGATTAGTGTCCCATTACCATGGAAAATGCTGGTTCCGATTCAGTGACATAATGCACAAGGAACATATAAAGATATTTATACGTTAAAAATCTTTAGAAGTTCCTTGATAATGTGCCAGAAGTCGCGGTCATAATTCATGCAAGGTATCATGGGGGCTAGGAATAAGGTGGATACATTCCATC
>OMKZ01043052.1:0-10622 GCA_900302535.1 Neoniphon sammara
ACATGGAATCACAAACTCTCTTCAGGGATAACATTGAAGGCTCCAGCTTTTCTGCTGACCACATTAAATGCATATACACATAGTTGTTTTACACACAGTTTCTCTCTCTCTCTCTCTCTCTCTCTCTCTCTCTCTCTCTCTCTCTCTCTCTCTCTTCCACATCTCTAGGCCAAATGTAGACGTCTTTTCTCACACTGACTTGTACAAGTTTATATTTAAGGGACTCCGGGGCCTGGTGATGAAAAGTGAGGAGAAGGAGAAAGGGAACTGACAGGATGGAGAAAGGGAGGAAAAAAGTGGTCAAACAACAAGCCCAAGAGGTTATAACTGTGTCTAATACTTGGTTTTTGTGTTTCAGAATTGCATACTTTTTGAAAACCTTGTTGCAGCAAATGTGCACCACATCAAACGTGTGGTCGTGACGTAATTTTGCCCTTTGCTTTCCGTGCAGAATAATCCAGCATCAAAGGAAGCGCCGCGTTCGTTTTCCTTACCTTTCCAGATTTTCCAGGCCTGCAGAGGAGCCCTGTTTGTTTATTTTCCTCCGAGGACTTTCCGTTTCTCCTGTGTCTTGTGGCATTAACAGTGACAAAAAGATTCACGCAAGTCCGCCAAAAACTTCTTCCATAAACACAATCGCCCTCTCCAGACCCGGCATGGCAGCACTGCTCTCCTCTGCGGTCGTGGTAACCTCGTTTTTTCAGGCCGTGTAGTGGGGCAAACTTTAAATGAAGGGCGTAACACAAACAACCATACACCCCTTGGATTCAGAGAGGAAATGAAACGCTCGTTTCTGAAGCTGAGAGTGAAACTTCTCAGGTCTTGGCTTCAGAAAATACACTGTTTGCCTCTCAGATGTTGAGTTTTCTGTCTTTCACAGTGACAGGACATGGAGATTTTTTTTAGGTCCTACATGCCATATCAAACATCCTGTATTTCCCTCTCTGTTCAAACCGAATGGGTTCGAGCTTAAAGAGACAGAAGGAGGACGGCTAAATCAGAGAAATGGAGAGAGAGAGACAAGATTTTGTAAGAAGTGTGTGTCCCTATGAATTGTGTGTTTTCAGTTGTTATTTACTTCAGGTTCTTGCCCGACCCAGAGAGGAACATATGAGACTGTTACATGTTTCCACCAGCTGTAAGAAAGTGTGAGACAGGCAGCGTGTTTAGGTAATAAAAAGTTGGGAGGCTTAAAAAAGGGATGAAATCAACTTAATGAATGATTGATATATCTAAAAAAAAATAATAATAAATCACCCATCACATCAAGAATTATATTCAAATGTTGCAGCATAATGCTTAATTGTAGGTATTTGATGTTAATAATTCAGGAAACACCTGAAAAAAGTGTTTCTTTGTTAAAAATAAATAAATAAATAAATAAATAAAGAAGAAGAATTAATTAATTAATTACATTTTCTGTAAATTTTGTGTTTTTGCACTTTATTTTAGTTGTTTTTTTTCCTTTTGGCAGCCATTGCTGCCAGTCTTTATTTATTTATTTATTTATTTATTTTTACAGCGCAGCCCTCTCTTTCATTTTTTTAAATTTTCATTTTCACATCATTTTCACAAAATAAAACCAGTGTTTTAGTGTTTATGAAAGCAAATTGTCTAGAAGTCGGCAGTTTCTGTTTGACCCTCGTCTTTGACTGTGTTGTTGTGTTTGTTTCTGGTGAATCTTGTTCTGTTGAGGCTAAAGTGTTTAACTGAGAGACAAAATAGCTCAGATAGTTTTCACTGCCGGGCTGCGAACGGTTTGAGAAATTTATCTAACTCCGCAGAGTCTGCCTGCATAGCTGGGAAGTGAGGTCAAGCCTTCGCTGCAGCTGCTGCCTGCAAAACACTAAGAGAAAACAGGCCTGCCTGTCAGTATCCTCTCTCTCTCTCTCTCTCTCTCTCTCTCTCTCTCTCTCTCTCTCTCTCTCTCTCTCTCTCTCATTTCCATCATACAGACTGTGGTCTTGTATCGTGGATCTCTCTCCCACTGATAGATGTGGTTGTTGAGTGCTGGAGGTTGGGTTGTAGATAGTGGTTGAGATCAATCAGTGCTGATTCTGTTGGTGTTTTTTTTGATAAGGGGGTTTGATGAGGATGCTGATAAGAGTTTGTCTGCGGTAAACTGGGTTTCTGATCCATTTTTTACCCCGTTTGAACTGGGGTCCGGCTCTGGTCCATCTCAAGCTCCAAATGTGATCAGTAATCTGCCGTCCTGCCTGTGAGGCTCTGGGACACCTCGCCTGAGGAGCCTGCAAAATCATTGTTCAGCCATTATATCACTTGTTTTCACAGGCTTTCATGTAGTCAGTTTCTTAATTTTCTGTTATTTGATTTATTCCATTTATTGCATCCCTTAAAAGACAGGATGTTATACATTCATCGTCTGAAAGTAACATCCAAAGAAGTGGAACACTGGTTTCCCAAAAAAGGCAACAATGCAGAGTTCAAAAATATTAAAAGGGAAGCCACTGTATAACGCAAAAAAAAATAAAATAAAAAATAAAAAATTAAAGCCTTCAATTCTGCGTCCTTTTCAGTATTTTACAAGCTTGTTGACAAAAAGCTGAAAGATGCGGAATTCAAGATAAATAAACAAATAAATTTTTGCATTTAACAGTGGCCTCCCTTTAATATTCTTCAACTACCTGTTATTTGAACCTTCTCAAATTTTCTGTGCACTCTCGTGAACCTTAGAAGAAGAAACCTCTTGATGTTGGTGACTCCATGACCTTTCCTGCTAATGTTAGCACTAATGTTGGCAAACAGCAAGGCCACAGGCATTGCATTGTTGGATAGATTAGGATGCTGAATGACCTCATTACCGGGGGCAGCCATACCTAATACAGTCCCCCATTAGTTGGCCAAACCGCTGAACCAGATCAAGAACAACATGGTGGGTGTGAATCTGGACAAGGACCTTTGTCACATGTCACCTTCCTGTCTCTTTCTCCTGACCTTTTCTCTGTAAATTATCACACAGGATGCAAATCTTATCTCTTATCTTAAAAAATTGTAGGATGAAGGTAAAGTAAAGCTGTAGAGTGATGTTAAGGAGAATGTACACAGTGTGTTTGAGGTCAAGGATTTGGAGCTGACTCATGCAGAAGATAAGGCAAGAAAAACATTTTCAAGGACCAGTGGTTTTCTTTGTTAAGAGGTTAGTTGTGCAAATTGCCCTGCCTATATAGAGTACAATGAATATGTAACATGTGGCAAACATATGCTCACTGTCTTTAAATAGATTAAACAGGTGAATCCAGGTAAAAGTATGTGGCCCTTGTTGATTTCACCTCAACAGGCAAGGAACTGAATTAAAAAAAAAAACTAGGGATGCTGTGTCTGTGCCAATACCAGGCTAAAATACTGGCATTGGAGATTTTACCCAAGACTAATATCTGATAACAAAAGCCCTGGGTAACTTGCCAGAAATTGCAAACTTTCTTGAGTTTCTACATACTTTAGTGTATTTCTGAAATGGTAGGTAAAGGGAAGAGTTATTTTGTCCAGTGGTCCCAAACTAATGGTCCAAGCCTACACCAATCAGTGAAATTGATGGATTGATTGGCATCGTGGTCGATACATAAGGTTTTGCACTTTTGTTTTAGCACTTTTGTTTCTCATTGGCGAGTTTGTCAGTACAAATGGGTCCTGCGCTTTGTTCAAACCCACAGAACTTTATTTGAAATTGTAGTGGAGATCCCAAGGTTTCCAAAGATCCCAAATCTGTCCTGCTGAATTCCAGGGAAATGTGTATAAAATGATGCACAAGACATGTAGATCTTTTCTGTTTGATGTAATGCTGCAGCCATAAAACAATGGCATCTTGGCTTTGAATATTTCACTCAGTATAAGTGTGATGGAGCTTCAATGAAGCTGCAACCAGCAGATACACAATATGGATGGACTCTGTCCTGCAATATGGGAACACATGTCTTTGAAGCGACTTAAGGAGAAATTTAAGGGAAAATCAGAGTTTAAAGGGTGAAATGGTAAAGGCACTGCTACCCCTTTTCATACAAAGCCTCTTGGTTTTTACCTTCATCCCTCTCCAACCTATTTCCAACCATATTTTCCTCTCTCTTTCCCTTCCATCCCTTCAGGTGCGTTCATCGTCTGCTGGACGCCCGGCCTGGTCCTCCTCCTCCTCGACGTCTTCTGCGCCAGCTGCAATGTCCTGACCTACGAGAAGTTCTTCCTGCTTCTTGCCGAGTTCAACTCAGCCATGAACCCCATCATCTACTCCTACCGCGACAAGGAGATGAGCGCCACCTTCAGGCAGATCCTGTGCTGCCAGCGCCAGGAGAACGTCAACGGGACCGCCGCGGAAGGATCCGACCGATCGGCGTCGTCCATCAACCACACAGTGCTGAGCGGCGGCGGCATGCACCACCACCATCACAACGAACACTCGGTGGTCTAAAGGCGGGGGCAGGGTCACGAGAGATTAATCCAGTTGAGCGGCTGTTAATCTCTATGGAGGAGATGTTGAGAATGGCGTTGAGGGTAAGTCGTGGGGCGGGACTGTAAACCAAGGAGTAGAGATGCTTTGACGGAAGAAGGGGAGATGGGAAATGTAGTGAATGGATATGGACCCATTAGAAGAGGCTGTGATGAAGGTGGAGAAATATATGAAACGGAGTAAGATGAAGATCACGATGAAGAAAAGAAGACGTCGACTATGAAGAATGATTAAAATAGAAAAGACAAATATACTTTATCTGTGCGGAGACAGAAAAAGGGGAGGAGTCTGACCGTTGAAGACTCTGATGGGCTGTTAGTATTTTTGTTTAGTTTGTTGTTGTTTTATATTTGTATTAAATTTGTTGTCATTGGCAATGCTGATATGAACTATTTAAGAAGTAATCTGTGAAGTGGAGGTAATGCCAGTATAACTCATCCTCGTTACCTGCTCTGCTCTAACTTTAAATCCTATAGTGGTGGGTTTCAAACATTTTCCACAGCATCCAAACATTTTTCTTTGAGAATGTTCAGAATTGATTTTGTAAGCTAATTTTACAGATTCCATGCCATGTTTACAATAGCAATTTTGAAGGCTGCGGTATTTTGTTATCTCACATTGCAAGGGTTTAGAAAAACAAGCAACATGACACAGCCTTTGGATTTAGATGCCCATTTTAAGATTAAGATGAACCAGATGATGTTTCATCCCAACACACACTTTGAACATTATTCCATACTGTCCTACATGGTTTAAATAATCTCGTGCTAATCTTGGCTAGACTTCTTGATAGCGTTGTGACCCAGTTGTTCTAACGCAGGGTATTAAATTTTTTTAAATTAATTAATTAAGAGAATCATATGAGAATTATTTAATACTATATTGCTATTCTCAATATGTAGGGACACCAAAAATACTGCAACACTAATCTGAGGCCCATTTGGATTCAACCCACTGTTTGAATAACCAGACCAACTCCTCATTTCTTCTAGGTTAATCATTCTTCTGTTAATCACAAGTGATCGTATAACTTTTAATACGCTGGGGACTCAGTTACTCCGTCGTCCCACACAATGATTTCTTATTACTGAGGTGCTTTTGTGAAACCGTCCCAGTATTTGCTAGCCTTTTCCAAACTTTTAACATATGAAATATCCAAGATCTGTGACAAATCCCGAACTGTTTATTGCCTCTAAGGAATTAAAGACAAACTGTTCTAGAGATCTTGACCAAAAAAGGCGAGGAGAGTGTTTTTCTCTGTGGGAGCAGGCTCTGTGCCGCAGTGCAATGCAGAAGTGAAGGTCGCTTTTTAGAATAACATATCTCAGTGAGCATTAACTGACTTTCAAAGGTGATGGCAAATGCTCCCCCTGCCTTATTCAGTTGTATCTAAGTGCCTTTCTGGTCGTGGGGCTGATTCTTTGACAAAATTGTGTACCTGAAATAGTGGGGAGGGTGGGGCCCCTGAAACTGTCATTAAACTATGTGAAAGTCTCCAGTAAAGCCAATACTAATTAAATTCCTTCAGGCAGGGATTCAGTGGATGGAGCCAAATAAAAGCTTTTCATAGCTTGTCACAATGCAAGTTAGCTAATTTTATTGGTAAACACTTGGTAAAAACATGAAAAAAAAAGGAATGGCAATAACTTTTTGCCATTCATTCATGACCATGGCATTCATAATCTTGGAAGATCAGCAGGCCAGCTAACTAGCCAAGGTTAGTGTGGCTATTGCAGGAAAGTCAGCTAGGCCAACAGTTTGCAACAAGAGGGCTAAGCTTCATCATTACTTATGCCTCTCTGTTCTCTCGTATTTTTAGAGATAGTCAAAGATAGCCTTACCAAAGTTTTCCTCTTTCCTTGGACTGGGAGTTTCCTTCATGGAGAACATTTTTGAGTTTTGGAAAATGTTTCCCCAAGGAAACACCACGAGTGAACGTGAAAAATTAGCAGTGATTACAACAATTTTGTTTAAAGAATTTGGACAGGTAATCGGGAGGCACATTTACCTAAACCAGCCGGTGTCCATTGGGATCATTAACAAGTTGCATTCCTGTTCACACTCAAATGCACAACTCTAGAGTGCAGTGGGTGGGTCTAATTAGATCCTTTTTCCATCTTCCAGGCTCCCTGTAAAAAACTGTGGTTCTTTGTCTCAGTGAAGTTAAACTCAATCAGTGAGATTGTTTCTGCCTGCAGAGCAGCTCTGCCTCCACAAAATGTTTGTATAAGTAAGACTCCAGTATGACTCCAGTCTTCACAGGAGTACTTTGAGACATAATCTATCTAGTGTAATGGTACCAATTGAATTGCACATGTAGCTAACCCTGCTAAGATTAGATTAGAATATAAAGCATTCAAAGTTACACACAATCTCAGTTTCAAAGATCTGAAACAGAATCCCATTTCACATGTACACACTTGAGGATGTGAAAATATTATTGGGGATATGTAGTAAAGATGTACATGTCCATCAGGAATAATTTTTTTTTTCTTTATGTCATCTTATAAGATGGTTGTGGCCATTTTTTGAGTCATCATAATTTCAACATTGAACTCAAATCTCATTTAAATACACATTGACAATAAACACTCTCAGGCACTGAAGTGCATTACAGTTTACTTTTATTATAGTGCTTAAAAAGTTCAGTATGAAGTTACATAATCACCGAGATGCTAGCCAGACTCGAGCCATTCCAGTACTGAGTGATGTTATGCTTTTCCCACAGTTGTGTTTGATGCCTTTGCTAATAACTTGTGATTCTATACCAGCTGAATGACAGAATGTGGAGTGTCTCACTATGAGTATGCCATGAAGTGCATTGATAAAAAAAAAAAATACAGCTTAGTGCTTTTTTGTGTTGTTGTGAAGCATAAATTTTTGGCAAAAAAAAAAAAAACAGACAAAGCTCCCAGGAACTGGCAGCAAAGTGGAAACAGGGTCAAAAACACAGTCAAATGTTTCCTGGAAACAGGATGAGTCAGGTAATAGCGCTAAATCAAATCCACAGGCATCAGCGCCTGTGAGAATCGCCCAAAAAGCTGCCCTGTGTAGCACTGCCTTTTACGGCTGTAGTATATATAGGCATATATTTGTTTATTGATTGCATAAAGTTGACTTAACGGTCTTTTAAAGCCAAACCCTGCTTCACACACTCACACTGTTGCCCAAATTGACAGCAGGGAGCTGCCCAGTACAACCACAGCCTGCACTGCTGGCCACAGAGCAGCTTCACTGGAGCAGCTGGCGGTCAAGTGCCTTGCTCAAGGGTTTCTCCTTGACAGTTGTTAAGGGCAAAGTTCAATATTTTTCAACCCAGGCTTTATTAAGATGTTCATTTGTATGTAGCACAACCTCACTGCTAGCTTTAGTGTCTATGTTTACCAGATTACTGAGAGCAACCAGGTTATGGAAGTCAGATAACATGTTTCCATGTGTTACTTTACTCTGATTACTCAAAAACCCAGTACACATGTTCCCCCAAAAACCGTCAGAAATCTGAGTAAGGCTTTACAGGCCCAGTGATTGGGTTTCTCCAGGAGAAATCCAGCTGTGTTAACCCAATTTCTTCAAATCCCTTACCCCAATTATGGAAACCAGCCTTCTCATTTATATGGCATTTGAAAAATCATATAACTGCCTGTATGTGGCAAATAACCTGATTACCAGAATACATGTAAACACAATGAGTGAGGAGAACCACTCTGCTGCAGCCTCTTATGAGTCTTTGTTTTCAGCTTCATAAACCAAAAGTATAGTCAAATACGTTAAAATTAACGTAAATGTTCAAATTGTGACTTCAAACTGTGCTTCCTTGCAGGTTTTATTTGCATTTATGATAATCAATTGCCTTCTATAGATTATCACTGTTAATTTTTTTGTAGTGGTTAGACAGTTATAAATGATGGGAATAAACATTTTAATATGGCCTGCTGGGTTGAAAAATCCTGAACCTGTCCTTTAAGGGAGGGGACAGCATTTCTTATTCTTTCAAGGCGATGGAGCTCGGTGATTATAGAGCAGCGGCGGCAACATGCCACCCATAGTTTCACTGACCAAACTCTTTAAATCTGTGGCTCTGGACCCAAACCTCCATATCTGACATTCACTGTAACCTTCCTCTAACACAGTATTGATTCAGGTTATATAGTAAACCAACTAAACTTACCGTATTTGTATGTTTGTTATTGTGCACCAGTGTAAGTATGTCATTCCTTGTATACCAGTGTAAGTATATGTGTACAGTATGTATGTATATAAAATATATTATTCAAAGTTAATCACCAAAGGGAAAGCGTTTTGTGTTTGTAAATGCAATTGTGTAATACTTTTTCCAAATGTACTGTAGGTTTGGGTTTTTTTATCATTTTTATGTCATGATGATATGGAGAATACAGTTGTGATGTGAGCCTGATTTCCTATAGACAGTATTAGCAGAGTTTTTAACTAGTTTGTGACCTAAAAACTAAATGTCTGTGTGTGCAGTGCCTTCCAGTTCTCTGTATAAATGTCCTCTGTGTTTCCCAACAAGCTAACACTTTGAAACTGCCTTAAAATGGAACAAAGACTAATGCCAGTGATGAAGCGATATTTCACTTTTGTAGAAAATTAAAACTTCAGTTCATGATGTGTCAACACTTAATGAAGATTATTGAGGAACTGAAAAACTGATTATGTGATGTTGACTCAATTATTGAAAATATTACAGCCCTCTGCCATGGAACGATTTCGTGACTATAGCATGAATTGGAAAACATTTTTATGTGTTTGCCACACAAAATGGCTAGCTAATGTTTACTTTACGCAAGTAAAATAACTTTGGTTGGTGTTATATTAGGGTTAGGTTAAAGCAACTAAAAGCTTGGTTAAAGTCAGGGTAGGGTTTTGGCCATAGTTGCACAAGAAAAGCCTTTGCTGATGATGATCCAACAAGAAATATGAAAAAAAATAATAATAATTTCCAACTTCAGAGTCACAGTAACCCAGTATCAGTTATCAGTAAGTAGGAAGTGGAGAATTTGCTTTCACAAATCATCTGTTTATAAACTCTCATGAACTTCTTAAAAATATATATACTTGTTAAAAAAGGGAAACATTTTCTATCACATTTTCCATTTCTTTTTATTTTACTTTATCCTTTAGTAAATGTAGTCGATTGATTATAATTGATTATATGAGTGAAAACAGAACACAGAAATCTATCTCACTGATATTTATTCTACTTGCAGAAGAAAATGTTCATTAACTAAAAAATAATTCATGAGGATGACATCTTTGCACATTATTAGGATCCATCTACCATTTTTTGGAAAACCGTTTTATTACCAAAGTGAAATATCGTTTTAAAATGCTTTTGGAAAATTCTGCCATGCCTCAGATTTAACAAATCATATAGTGTGTAGAAATGAATTGTGACAAAGAACTTAATGTGATTTACATACATATATTTATCTATATATATACATTTATAAATAGGGGCCAATATCAATGAATGTCCAGACAGAAGCATATTGTTGATATCCCAACAATAAAAACATGGAAAATGTCTGAATTATTGTGTCAGTGTGTTGATTTAATATAAAATGTGACTTTGCTGAAATAAGTGATTTTCTCTTTAAAAAGTCGCCTTCCCAACCACCTGATTTTAGAAATTCATGTATAAAGGGCTCTGTAATGCCTTTATTAAACTTCTGTGTGGTCAGTGGGTCAAATCCCCCAACCAGAAAGTCACTGATGACTTGAGCGAGTGTGTAGTGATGTCATGATCCTTCAGTATTTACAATTAACATTTAAAGTGCCAAATGAAGAGATTAAAGAGAAACAAAGCAGCGATTCAGTAAAGGATTTGTAAAATATGACTTCCTGTCTACATTCAAAAGATTCAGTTCAGTCATGGGGCACAAAGTTTGTAGATGCTCTTTTTACAAACTGACTCAGTGTTGGCAGCATGATTTAGTGTGTTATCAATAACGATGCTTTTAACTGTGCACTGTGTGACCTCACTGACCCCTCTGGTTGAACACAATGGACAGGATTGTCATATTAGAAAACAGTCATATTTAATGCTACTGTGAGAGCAGTGAGGGGCACATGCATCATGTTTGACATGAATTAAGCAGCGGTTCTACAACAGCAGCCAAATGTTTTTATTGGAAAGAATGTT
>OMKZ01043053.1:9486-23465 GCA_900302535.1 Neoniphon sammara
TCATTATCTCTCCTTTTCTTTCTTTCTTTCTTTCTTTCTTCCTCTCCCCCTTTCTCTCTTCCTCTCCCATTCATCAACACCTATACTCAACGCCAAACTTCAATAAGAACGAAGGGCTGAAATACGTATTGTGGAAGTGGCACTATTTAGCGCAGCCTCCTTAATTTTCTTCCCCGTCTCTTTTTCCTCCATCTGTTCTTTCAATCCACCAATTTGCACCCCCCCTTCTCTCTTTCCTCTTGCTTCTTCTCCTCCTTTTCCTCCAGTTCCTCTCTCCCCCGCCTCCTCCCTCCTCTCCTTCTTGCAGCCAGTTTGAAAGAGGAGGGATGTGGCGAAAGTATTTGGAGAATTCCTGCTGACCAAACCAAAGCCGTCTGGCTGCTCTCTCTCCTCTCCTCTCCACGAAGCAGCTCTACCCAAATAAGGCTGGGCGTTTTTACCAGAGCGAGAGGACGAGGGAGGGAGAGGGAGAGAGAGCTGCAGAAAGGCCATGCCCTTTTAAGGATGAGGTTTCCTTTTTTCTTCCCCTCTCTCCCTCCTTTTTTTCCCCTCTCTCTTCCTCCCTCCCTTTCTCCCTCTCTTGGTCGACTAGTGAAGTCATTTAGCCTCATCTGGTCCTTTTAAGCCAGCACACTTTGGAGGGAGGTCCCTGTGAAGCGTATACAAACACTCAGTCAAGCATCCGCACTCACCCCCACACGCTGCACTAGTAGTCAGCAGAGGATACTCTCTTCACCTATTCCTTCACACAGTGAGTATGCCCTTCTTTTATTCCTCTACAGCCTGAAGAAACTAATAGAAAGTGAGGCTAGGTCAGTTGGTCAGTAAATTCAAACAAGTTGCCTAAAAGTTTGGAGTTTGGCATGTCTGATTTATTGTTTCGGTCATTTGGTCAGTCAGGTGATCAGTCTCCTGGTCTGTCAGTCAATGGGTTTGAATGACTGAGACCTTTTCTAACCTGACCCCATCTCATCTTATATCATATAAAACACATAAATACAATAAATCCAATTCTTTTAACTAAATGGTGACCCTAGTAGAAGATGGAGTTCTTATACATTACATGCAATTTAACTGTTGTCCTTATAATAGAAGCAATTTAACCATTCAAAAGTCAAATTAGATACAGCAAACAGTGCTGTCACGCATTAGATTTGTCACATCTAGGGTTGAAGTTTGCTATAGTTTCTCTAACTGATTGTGTCCTGTCTCAGTTACACTTGCATTCCATCCTGTGTGGGTGTACAAGTGTATGAAAAAGTTATGTACAACATGCTGCATTTGGTTGGTTGAACAGCTCTTAGATGAATACTCTTTTAATAATCTGTCACTTGGACAAAAGATTAGCTTATTGCAATGTAGACTCATTAGCTGTTTCTTTGTAACATCACTGTGATGTTATTTGAGGATTTATATAAGATTTATACATATTCATATGCCTTCCAAGTACTAGAACATGGGAGGTGAACTGGACAGTGTTGCATACCTCTGGCAGTGTAATACCTGCATACCTTTGTTTGCACTAGCAAATGATCCACTGCCATACATGGGCTTTGGATGCCTACGAGTTCAGAAAGAAGTCATTAAGTGAAGACGCACTTCCCATTGACAACACAGATGCAGACAGCTGAGATAACTAGACAGACTGGCTGGTATAGAAAAGAACAATTCATAGATAGGCAGATATGTGGATATAAAAATACAGAAATAGATCAATAAGGCATATGCTTTACTGTCCATAGAAGACATTCAAACACATCCAAACATTCCACTGCCACTGCTTCATGATGACATTTGTTTGAAGATAATAATCTAAAGCCTGGAAGCAACATATTAAAATGTGGTGTGATGATAACTAGAGAAATATTACTGTAACAGTGACTCCAGTAACAGCAGGCCTGCAGTAGCTGAAGGGAAATGCCAATGGACAGTTTAACTCTCTAAATGGCAGCAACAGGGAGATAACACTGTCTGCACTGTCAGTCCAGTGGCCGCTCATACACACAGCAGGAGAGGCACAGTCTTTGGACACACAGGTTGACATCAAGAATTAGACATAGTTGTACACAGTCCGGGGTTCTAGCACTGAGCTGAAACTGATCTCTACACTGCCAATCCAGGGTTGACATATGTTCAAAACCAGAGACACGCAGCAGCAATTAAACCAGTTAGCATAACCAGAACCACGAAGGGCTCTGGCACAGACATGCATCACAAAATGTTCTCTATATAGGCTGCTGGTAAATCAAAGTGAGGCTGCACAGTATTCTGTAGAAATGGCATACGGCAAAGCCATATAATGAAAGGGCTCTGATTATAAAGGGCATAGCCAGCCTATATCAGCTAACAGATAGACCGTTCCTCAAGCAGATGACCTGGGTCCAAGCCACTGGCCAGCATCCGCCCTGCTGAAGTGCCCATCAGCAAGATAAATCCGCCAGCTTCAGTTCTTCTGTAGCTGACCCTTACCTCTGACCTGTGGAGGGAGAGACTGAACAGAGAATTTCCCTACAGGGCTCAAAAAAGCATCAGAGCATTATCTCAGACAGCTCACTGTCACTTGATGCCAAATCATTATGCGGTGGTGAGCTGGTTAACTGTAGTGGAGGCAAACCTAAATGACGCCATGTCCCCTCAAGCTGCCACAGTTTGCCACAGTGACCACAGCCCTCGCACTGGTTTCCTGTTCTGGCAATAGGCAGATTTACCATGGTGATACAGAAACACAGCAGCAAAAACAGAACTTAGAGAGATGGATGTGATGATGTCATACTTGTATTTAAGTCTACGGAACACTAACGCGCTTGAAAACCTGCTTTTTTTAGGTTTGGTTTTATATGAATATGTGGTCTGTGTTCTATTTTTATTCTTGTTAGGATTACTCTGTACATTTGCCTTTTTGTATTTTCCTTTTTCTTTGAGTGGTAGTAGTAGTAGCAGCGGTAGTAGTAGTAGTAATAGTCATAACAGTGGTAGTTGTAGTAGTGATGTAGTAGTGAGTGAGTGTAGTACTAGTATTGACGATGGTGGTACTGGTAGAAGTGCTTGTGGTATTACTAGTAGTAGAAGTAGTAGTAATAGTAGTAATAGTCATGGTAGTAGTAGTGTAGTAGTAGGAGCACTAGAAATAGCAGTAGAAGTAATAGTAGTGGTGGTAGCTGGAGCATTAGAAGTACCAGTAGTATTAATAGTAATAGCATGAGTATTATCACTGATATTGAACATAGTATTGAGTGGTTGTAAGAACAGCACCTATTTATTAATCATATGAGATGTAGCCAGGCACCACAGAAGCTTGTTTAGCAGCTAATCCTGAGTTATTAGATCTGGGCTTGGTCCCAAACATAACAAGAGATCCCTGGACACATATAAATGCCAGAAATGGAAACTAAGCCCCTGCAGTGTTATCAACCTCCAAAGCTATTATGTGATCTTTATATGGCTGGCATGAGATGCAGACCGATAACAGGACAGAGAGGAACATAGAAAGACATAAAATAGATGTAGAATGTTCTGCTCTGTTCTGTTCTTTCTCTTCTCTTTTCCTCTCCTCTCCTCTCTTCTCTTCTCTTCTCTTCTCTTCTCTTCTCTTCTCTCTCTGAACAGGCAGAACATAGAGGTCACTGAGTTCACAATCCTCTACTTCTTCCTCTGCAAAGAGCTTAGTGTGTATGATTTGTAATTGTGGTCCAAATAGCTGTTTATGAGGCTGAGGACTAGAGGCCAATGGAAAAAAGGACAAGTTAACGACATTCCAGACAAACATTACTCTGTAATGATTCTATAATGACGCATGTCAGCGAGGGTTAGGAGGAGCAGCGTGTGTGTGTGTGTGTGTGTGTGCAAGAGAGACAGAAAGCAGTCAGAGAGAGAACCTATCTAAACTTATGGCTGTGTGTAAGTGCGCATACTGCCCTGCATGTGTGTTTGGTTTCTTGTGGTCTGGAAAAGCACCAGAGGGAATGCAGTGAATATTAAACAAGGCTGGTGGTCACAGTGTGCAGACAGTCTGGGCTGTAGTCGATTAATGCCATTGGCATGTAGACTACAGTATGTAGACCTGTGTATCTGTCTGTCAGCATCTTGTGCTGAGTAGTCTGCAGATTATAAATGTATGATGAAGTAGAGTTGTTTGAGCCATGAAAAAATCACATCTTAGCCCAGTCTTGGCCCAACTTGGCATTCTGTCACATTATGCAATGAAAACCACAGCAAATACCATAAGCGATAAAATCCATCAGCCCATGGAAAGATGTATTTTGTCCCAACAACGGAAACAAAAAGTGTATTGTTATGTTGCATATGGCAACAGCTTCCTCTGTCCCAGGCCACGGATGAAACTAATAAGGCCAACTCCAGGCTTAAACCTTTAACATTTTAACTTTGAACTCCCTCAGGAACAGGAAGTTGAAGTGACCAGACATCAAGATGGCAACAAAGGTGATGGTGCAGACAGCACTTTGATATGGGCTTTGCATTTGGCTGTTGGCCCAAAAGCAAAATGAAAGCAAAACTTTTAAAAAAGTAATGGCAGTGATGTGATGTTGGTGTCTGTGTGTATGTGTTGATGGAGAAAAAAAAAGAGAGAGATAGATTGTGTGGAAGAGAAAGTATGCAAAAATCAGCTGGCTGGTATAGAGCTCCCTTTGTACACCACTTTGCCTCAGACACAGGTCATGATATGGCTAATTGGTGTGCATTTGGAGACACAAGGCTGTTGATGCAGTTTGTCTCTTGTTTTGGGAAAGTAAAGGTACTCAACATGAGTGCTGAGCATTTGTGCTTATATACACACGCCTTTGACATGCATGTCATCAATGTTTGGATTTCTATAAGCGGGAGTATATGTGTGTGAATGAATGTGCCATTTGTCTAAGAGTTATTCGCATGCCTCTGCATGTTTGTGTTTATAGCTATGTCTAAATGCCATTGCAATGTTGGACAGGTGGTGTGTGTATCAATCCTGGTGGACAAAACTGGAGCAATGTTGGGATGCCAATGCACAAGCACACACTAAGTTTCAGAGCATTTTTTATGAAAACATCGACTCTCTTGATAGCACACAGTGTGCACATGTAAAAGTGTATATTGCCATGAACGTAGATACTGCTGTATAAAGAAAGCAGGTAAGTTTAGTGGGGAAACTCATCTGCTGAACATAATATTTCTGTTCCTCTCTTCTACTGCCAACAGACAATGTGAAACAGTTTCTCAAGTTAAATGCCTTGACATTTCTTCTCCTGTCTTCTTCCATCACTCTGTCTCCATTGTATGTCCATCTTCTCCATTCATCTCTTTGCATCGGGTTCTCCACAATTCTCTCTTCATCCTCATGTCTTCCATCCCTACCAATCGTCCTCCCGTCCATCCATTTCCATCTCACCTCTCAGGGAGTCGGCATGGCTAACAAGGGTCCATCTTACGGGATGAGCCGGCAGGTTCAGGAGAAGATCGACAGCAAGTATGACCCTGAGCTGGAGCAGATCTTGGTAGAGTGGATTAACCTCCAGTGTGGCTCTGGTGTGGGCAAGCCAGAGGCGGGCAAACTGGGCTTCCAGACCTGGCTTAAAGACGGATGTGTGAGTAAACCTAGTATGTTTGTTGGATTGATGTTTGAATGACTTTTTAAGACAGTACACCCACATTTGATTGAAAACTTTGTAGAAGCCTCAAATCAGCTATTGAGCACATTGGGTGTGCTCAATAGTTGGATTTAGGTGTGGACAGACTCTTGGATGTTTGCAAAACTCTCTGTCATCACTTCCCTCCGTTCCCTATCATGCCACATCAAACAGTTATTCTTCAGTGAAAACTTAAAGTTCTTATTTGCTTTGGGCCGACATGTTCATATACTACCTAAGGTCCAAAAATAATTTCAACTGTCAGAAAATGTTTAACACCACTGAAATGTTTTATTCATTGATGTCTTGGTGGTGCTGCATCCTCCTACGTTTCATCGTCCAAGTCATTGCATTTCTACACTGACGTAACCTGTATTGTATTCATAATCTCTAGGTGGCATCATTGCTGATTACATGGTTAGGTAAATGAAAATACAGAAGGGTGTGGTTTTCAAGTTTGTATCTTAAAGTAATAAATATAAATACATATTCTGTATGTAGGTGGCACTAAAGGCTTACACTATAACCTACTGCAAGTTCAAAACCTTTGGATTGTTTTTGGAACAACTAAAATAGATGGTTTTACAACTTCTATCTGCCATGCAGTCGTTAGTCTGGTCAGGTCATATTGACCCAAAGTGAACATTTGAAGTTGAAGTTGTACAGATGAATCACCCCTCTTCTGCCTCTAACCTCCCCTCTCCATCTCCTTCCTGCCTTCTCTTCTACCTCTTGTCCCTCCATCCCACCTCCACAGGTCCTGAGTGAGCTGATCAACAGTCTGTTCACCGGGGACAAGCCAGTGAAGAAGATCCAGAGCTCTCCTATGGCCTTCAAACAGATGGAGCAGATCTCCCAGTTCCTCAATGCTGCCGAGAAGTATGGTGTTACCAAGACTGACATGTTCCAGACCGTGGACCTCTGGGAAGGTCAGAGGGACTTTCATGGTTTTCTTTCTTTGGTTACTGCAAAGTGTTAACTAGAGTGCTTAAATAACTTTGAGCAACAAGAGCAACTTCTTCTAAAACATATTCCTTGGGAGGGAACCATGGGTGTTCCCTCCATAATCAAAGGAATTTGATAGTAATAAGCATACCTGGACAGATCATATACTTAAAGATGCGTTGTGATGTTTGGATATGATGTACAGGTACAGAGACCACCATGATGTGACTGATACTTGGTTGACAGTCCTGTCTTTGTGTGTTCTGGTATAGGTAAGGACCTGGCAGCAGTGCAGAGGACCCTGTCAGCTCTGGGCAGCTTGGCCGTCACCAAGAACGAAGGCACCTACTGCGGAGACCCTAACTGGTTCTTCAAGTGAGTCCCATGCAAGAAATAGACCCTGACCTAGCTTCTGAACTTTTTTTTTTTTTTTAGAATTTTAGAAACTCTTGAGTTCCAGTTCTAAAATTTGAGCTCAACATAACTAGGCGCTCTAGCAGCTAAGCTTTTGCAGTTTTGTAGTGCTGATACCTGCAGTCTCAAGTTTCATTCCTTGACTTCTGTTGTTGCCGATGATTTTTTGCAGGAAGTCCCAGGAGAACAAGCGAGAATTCTCTGACGATCAGATGAAGGCAGGGAAAAATGTGATTGGCCTACAGATGGGTTCCAACAAGGGAGCCTCTCAGGAGGGCATGAGCTATGGAAGACCCAGACAGATCCTCTGAAATCACTGAGCCACAGATACCCAAAACCTCTTCCACCCCTTATTCCTGATGCCTCTTACAACCACTTAGAGCCTCTAAGTGTCTAGTCAGTCCAGTAAAACTACTTTTCTGTTCCTGAAACCTTTTCTGCTCCAGAACTCTGCTACTTCTTACAATTTAGTCCCCAAACCTTCATCACCTTTAAGTACCACTCCCTAGTCTTGACACTTCCTGAGCTCCTTACATAGGTCCTTGCAATTGCCACCCCTGCAATGCTCACCCTGCTTTGTCCTTCATGCTGCAGTTAGGACCAGTAAAACTGAATCTTTCTAGTCTTTATAGTACCCTAAAACCGGAACCAGCAAAATACATGCAATGAATACACTTGTCTTGGATGTAATACCCCAAGAAAATCTTGCACCAAAGTTATGGTCCTTCTCATACATCATGTGGACTGGGAGAAAGATATTAAGAAGCAATACTAATGTGACAGAAAACTGACCACTGTTTCATATCATATAAAATCAACGTCTGAATTATGGCATCTACTCCTGAGATATTAGAACTGGTTCTGGAGTTTGACTCAAACATCAAGATGTCTTAAGCGTACTTAAGGAACGCTCTTTACAAATTGAGTGGTGATATAAACCATGACTTAAAAGTATTTGTCAGTTTACCTGTTATATTGACCATTACTTACTTCTTGCAGAATGCTACGCCTGCTGTATCAGCTCCAATATTTTTGTACATTGTCTTATTAAATAATGACTTTGAAATACATCAAACTGACTATGTGATTCTGGGTTACAGACTGACTCCACAGATGTGAAGACAAGGCCAAAGTGTACGTTAAAGGTCGATTTTGTCACCCTGGGTCTTATTGTCATAGTTTTTTCCATCATGCTTCACTGCCAAGTCCTTCTTATAGCTTCACAATGGCGTTCTGTGGGCATATTTATATACAGGTTCAATGTCCATCACACAAGTCAAGTTTATTCACTGGATGCCAGAACTTCCTGGTCTACCAGCTACCGTAACTACAAGTAGCACGTGCACTTTTTTTTTGCATGAAAACTGAATAATGTTTATTGTTTCTTTTATTGCTGCAACTCGGAAACTTTGTAAATGGACCTATCTGAAGCAGATGCATAAAAAACTTTCTTAACCATTAGGCACGATGTAAAAACTGTGACAATAAGACCCAGGCTAGACAAAACTGGAATCGTTGTTTAAAAAATTGTTTGTTGTTTAAATCATTGTGTTTGTGTGTGTGTTACCCATGTTCCAAACATATGAACACTATGAGAAAGGATATTCCATCAACAGTCTTTAATTATCATTCAGATCACCTGTGACTTGCACAGCAAAACACAGCTTCCAGCTTCACTTCAAACAGTCCTTTATATAAAAAATTAGAACTCTTTAATACCCTTTTAAACGTTTTATATAAATCATTAAACTCCGATGATGTATATCTATACAACAGGCACACATAGTATATATATTACGCTTGATTTAAAAAAAAAATACATATGCAAACCCCACACACTTGAAAAATCCCACTTCAAGTTTTTAAGCACAGGAGTAAATTGATAACCCACACATAACAACCCCTGACTTCCAAGTCAAATGCTTCAAATAAAACCTCAGAAAACAAAACCAATTTTATTAAAATGCAACACTTTTCTTTTGATGCCTCACTTTCAAGACATTCTTTCATGGAAGACCACGCACACTATGAGCACACACACACACATACACTCACAGGAATACAATCTCACACACACGACAGCAGTTTTATATCTTTCTATAGTGCACATATATTTCTATCTTTCTCTCTTAGGTTAAAGAACTCAAAGGTGTCTGTGCCATGCTAGTAGTGCATCCCACTAATCTAAACCCTCAAGTCTTTCTTGTGTACAAATATGCCTATAGACAAGCATGTATACACCCACACACACATTCAAACACACATGCACACATACAACCATCCTTGTGCATCACCTTATTAGGACCCTTTCCAATACACGCTTAAATTTTAACCATTCCTTAAACCATGCCGACACCAAATCTAACCTTAAACCCAAGTCCTAATCATAAACTAGACCTTTGTGGAACCAAGGACTAGAAGCATAGAAGTACAAGAACACACACACTCTTGACATCCCAATCACCCAGGACAACGCACACACAGACTTTGATGCAAGGCCACATGTTTGGGGAATGCTGGGAGGGACATAGAGAGTCCACTCTTCACAGTCAGTTTCATCTTGAGTCCACTCTGTGCCCCTACACCACAGTTAAAATTGACTTGGGGGCTGGAGGACAGCAGAATGATAGAAAGGGTAAATAAAAAATTTTGAGGGGGAAGGGGAGGGAGAGAGCCTGAGAGCATCCATGAGCATGGACAGTGAGAAGTCTGAGGTCTACCTTCTGGCTCAGTGCTACGTGGCCAGCCTCTCTCCACTGATAAGCAGTGATCTGGCCTCGGAGTCTGCCACTGCATGCAAGTTTATCCCTGAGTCCCTCTCCTCCTCCTCCTCCTCCTCCTCCGCTGCTGCCTCCTCCACTCCTCTCGCCCGGCGCCCCCTCCGTTTCCTGCGCAGGCAGAGCAGGTCCTTGAGGTCCAGGTGGGCCAGGGTGACCTCCAGCGTGTAGTAGAGGGACCAGAAGAGAGCGAAGCAGCCCAGCAGCAGCAGAAACTGGTGGGAAGGAGACAGAGGAGAAAGATAGAGGTGGTGAATCAGAATACCAGGGCTAGATTTTCTAGTTCTCTGTTGGATGTGTGGAAGAGGCACGAGAGAAACACAAGGGAGGAGCAGATCAGAGGAAGGAGAAGGAGGGGAAAAAATTTTACAAGGTTCCCACTGTCGTCAGAGTTTCCATGTCCTCAGCAATTATATTCCTTCCTGGTTTGTTAAAGTTGTTTGAGGGGTGAACAGACTGGTGGGCTGAACACTACCACCATACAAATGAATGTGTGAAATGAGATGGAAAATACATTTTGCCACATTTTACCAAAGTGACCCATTTGCAAAGTTTCATAATATTCTCCAACTTCATGATGAAATCCCCCGACTTTCCCTAACTAGAGCACACCTCTGAGAATCCCATGCTATCTCAGAAATGCCAAGGCCAGTGGGAACCCTGACGACAAAGAGAGAGAGAGAGATACAGAACCAGAGAGGGAGAGCTGAGGATGAAAGCCAACTGTGTACACGTGTGTATGTGTTGAGTCATGGCGGAAACTAATGAGAGAGGATCTGGTCACTTCTCAGATGCAGGTAAGAAAAAGGGAAAAAAGTGAGAAAGACAGACAGAGAAACAGAGAAGTGTTGACAGTAGAAAATTTTTACTTGTGTACATTTTATATCAATTCTTATTAATATCCATGTATTAATAACCAAGTGCTTTAACAACACCAGTGCACTTGTCCTGCCAGTGAATCAATTCTAAAAGAAAGATGGCTGTACATAAAAATACATACAGTGCCTATATATAATATTCTATATACCACTAGGGGCCTATATATTTGTCTTTTGTTTTGTGCAAATACACCTTGATGTTGAGAAAGAGATGGGGCAAAGTCCATGGTGAAAAGGCAGCTGTGTTTAGTGAGTGTGTTTGTCTGTGTGCAGTCAGAGTTTACCTTGAGGTTGTTGGAGGTGAAGGGGTTGACTATCTCTGGTGGGATGTCCAGGCCAGGGGGGCACGGCAGGGAGAAGCTGCTGTCCAGATACTGGCCACTCATAGCCTCCTCCACCAGCCTGTCAATCACCATACAGTCAGCCAATCAGCACGCAGAAAACTCTACCAACCCACATGTTAATAAACAGACTAAGCCAATCAGTGATAAGTGCAGGACACTGCAGTTTACACTCTACCGAGGGACAAGCAGTTGTATCAGTTAAATACTAGAACTCATGCAATGATGATAAAAGATATAAGTAAAAAAAAAAAATAAATAAATAATAATTCTAAAAGTGCTAATCTACCATAAAACATTCGATATGGTTTACTCATCAAAGCCAAGGTTACTGTTATAAACTAAAATGAAGACCTCCCCCCAAAAAAAGGATTAATATTAAATAACAATGAGACTGTGAAAAAACTGAAACTCAAATAAAACTACCCTATACGTAGAGGGAAAACTCTTGGATTCCATAAAACAGATTATGCCCAACACTCTCCAGACCACAGTATGAAAAGCCTGTGTGAGTCCTGACCTCTGCCTGTCCTTGACCTCGCTGTAAGTCAGAGAGGAGCCGTACAGGGTCAGCTTCCACTGCTTCAACACCCCCACTGCAGCACAGTCCTTGGATGCCGGCTCTTCTACAGGAACGTCACAAGGAAACACACGGAAATGCAAATAACAATGAAAACACAACAGGTCAAATCAATTTTCTTAATGCATCAAATTACAAAAAAAAAACTGCCATTGAATCTTCAAAGTGAAAGACAGAGGTGTCAGAGCATGCTAGGGCTGGCCGATATATCAATACAGTATCAATATCATGATGTGACGCTGGGATTTTGAAAAATATTATGGCGTTTTGCCTTTTCATTGGTTTTAAAACCTACATTGCAGTAAAGGGAAGCAATTATCTGATTAGACTGTTGTAGCAGTTCAATTACTTGCCTCTATCTGCTTAGTCATCATATCCACATTACTAATTGCTTATCAAAAATCTCATGTGTAAATATCATATGAGAGCACCAACAGTCATACCTACACTGTCACAATATCAATATCGAGGTATTCAGTCAAACATACGGTGATGTTTGATTTAGTCAATATCAGCCAGTCCTAGTCCCACTGTAATCAGATTTCTTCTGTGTGGATGTACAAACATGTAAGGTAAGGAGACTGAGAGTGCGGAATTTTCAGGCCAAATGTGGACATACAGCGGGGAAGGCGAGCAAACAAGACACAGAGATGTGTGAGTGTGAGTGCATTCCACCCTCGGTAGGACATTCCCATCCCATTACTGACACTTCTCTTCGCTACATGCTTCACAATGCTTCTCTTGTTTATCAGTGCATCTGTGTGTGTGTGTGTGTGTGTGGCGCAGTGTCTTACTGTGGTCAGATATCTGTAGGCGGTACTGGCCTTCAGCTTTCTCCCCCCAGCAGCGCACAGTGGAAAAAGTCCAGTCCTGGTAGCCTGAAGAGTCCCTGTGTGTACATGGACACACACACAAACACACACACACACACACACAGCAGCAGCAGCAGAAAGAGGCAACATCGTCAACTAAGACTGAGACATGCATGCACACACAGAGAAATTTCATAGGGTGATTTGTTCATGTTTCTTATATTACTTTCCTTCCCTTTGTAGCTGCATTTGTCCATACACACTAATACACACAAATCTCACACAACAATTACACTAATATTATACAACTCATTAACACAATAAAAATTTCATCTTTTGTCTTCATCTGTGCTGAGAGTAATGGAAACGTAATACATGAAAATGGTCTGAGGTGTGTGTGCGTACTTGTCAATGGCGCGGCGTGCCCCAATGACAGATGTCATGCCACTGGGGCAGACCAACACGATCTCCACGCTGCCGCGGCAGGGATGGACTATCGTCACGGTAACGGACACGTGCTCCAGCGTCTGCATCCCCGACTGGCTCAGGTCAGCAGCAGTGACTGAGGGAACAGAGGAGAGAGGAGCTCAGTGTGTGTGTGTGTGTCCTGATGAAGCTTTCTGCTGCCATTCCCTTCAAAGAACAGCAACTGATAATGTAACAGCTAGCAGAAAATGCATAAATGGAAAATTACTGCATTTCAACTTGAAAAAACTTGAATTAACATTTTAAAGTCTTTGAAAATGAAAAGTCAAGCAGCTTTTCCATTTTCATTTTAATACGGTCAGAGAATGCCTGTATTAGTCTATGAAAAAGCAAATGCAAATTGCACTACTCAATTTCTTCATTTTAATTTAGACGTATATAACACATACATGTGTCGGAAATGATGTTATTGCCAAATGATAATGCTATTGTGGGACTACATTTTAATTTTTAAGTCCAGTATACACTTCCATACACTGTAAAGCATTATTATATTCACTGGTGATCATTGCATCACAAGGGCTGTGTACTTATTATTTTATTATTATTATTTATTTAATCCCATTATGTATTTACATTTACTACGGTATCAGCATGTTTTACGTCATTTATTATCCAAACCTATTTTATCACATTTTTGACTCATTCAGAGGGATAACATTCATTACATAATCTGGATGTTTTTACATTATCAGTTGCTACAAGGAGGGAGAGATTGTTCAGGGACTTATCCCTTAACATTTCAACCAATTATTGCATAACTGTGAGGAATAAATTGTTATAGTATCAGATGCTATTGGACAGTACCCATAAATAATGCAATAACTTCAGAATGCGATACAAGTCCCCCTCATTGGGTTAGAAATGTACTAAAACCTGGTTAATGGACTACTGTGATGCTGTTACAACATCCATGGATTTATTACATTAAGAGTTTCACACACCCATTTATGGGTGTGTGAAACTTACATTTTACAAGTTGTTACATTATGCGGTGGTTACTGCATTACCAGCTGCTACACAACATGATGGAAACCTAGCAGCTTGGTGAGAAATAAACCAAAAGGTGTGTCTGCTGCAGTTGGACCTCCCCTGTTCTCCCTCTGTCTTCAAACCATTATCAAT
>OMKZ01043054.1:0-18979 GCA_900302535.1 Neoniphon sammara
ATAAACCAGACCAAAGGACCAGTGACAAGGTTAGGCTTTCACTAGGGGTGTGCTGGATATTTGGAGAATCTCACCATCCATTACGGATAATGTGTTTTTTATTCCAACTATGAGTGTTGGCTGACTAGTATTGACCCAGCATCTGTGATCCCAGAAAGAAACAGCTAGAATGATGGTAATGATCCATGCAGACGTGAGCATTTATGACTGCTTGGCTGCCTGTTTTTAAGATCAGTGTAACCTATAGAATAGGCTGAAGAGCAATTAAACAAAATATATTAAAAAGGCAAGAGCAGTAGCAAATAGGCTACTCACATACTGATGCATTTTCTGTCTCTTCTGTGTTTACTTGGTGCGCTGCTAAGCACTGCAGTAAGCATTTATTTTGTCCGGATTCAAAATGAATGCACAAGTTCTGATGATAGACAAAAAAAATTCAGAAAGATGTTTCTTTAGGAAGGCCTATCTGTTTTGTGTGTTCCTTATTAATGCTGACTTAAGATAGACACTCATTTTTTCGTTCCATCACCCCTAACCTGACCCTGATACAAACATGGCTATTGGGAATCCAATTACGTCTATGATGTAGCTCACTCAGACCAAACTGTCAGTGACTTTGTTCATGTAAAATGGTTGTATATTAATAACGTGTTTACAAAATTACTGGAATCGTTTGGTCTCAGCAGGGTAACATTGGGATTAGCAACCTGACACATGCTTGTTATTGTCGCAGGAAAGTGAGAACAGAAATGTCTCCCCCATTCCCTGTCTGTGATGTGCCAAATAATGAAACTTCTTGTGGTTAGATAGCTTTGTAGCTTTTGTCTGGTTATCTACAGTATTAATAAATTATGACCAGAAATCCAAATCAGCCATTTTGGGAAGTGCTGATTGAAAAGCTTTGGTAACAGATTTTGATAGACTTATTGTAATATTAAAATCCTATCCAGTAGCTCAATATCCTTCTTGAACTCCTTCAGCTCTTGTAGCTCTCTGTCTCAAGTGAGTAAGCACCCAGCTATGGTTCACTGTGGTTTTCTACTGGTTCTGTCTCTTTCCCGCTTTGCTCTTTTGTCTTGTCTGACAGTTTGTATAAAACTGTATAAAACTGGACTGCAACTTAAAACCATATGATTTCAATTCAGCATTGTGTTTAACTGATTATTCTTATGGCTGAATGATGCTGGCTTCACCTTATCTAATTAAATCAATAGTGTGCTTGATGACTGAGGTGAGTTTTTCAGTGAGGCAGCATAGCGTTATGCCTTCCCTCCAATATATTTAAATGTTTGTAATATAGTCTTTGAAATGCATATTACAATGTCAGAAATTAGCAAGAGCTGTCAGTGTTATCAGTTGAAAATAGCAAATGAATACAATAATAAAACTCCCTTAAAACACTCTGGTCAGAAAAAGGTGAAATGAAATCATGACAATCTTCCTCTGTGCCATGATCCTGGCAATTCCTAAGTGAGTCCACTTAAAGAAGTAAATACTAAAATTTATTTGTATAGTATTTGTCAAAACAAAATTACAAAGTGTTTTGAACAAAATAAATAAATAAAAATAAATAACTAAATAAAAAGAACATTATGAGATAAGGATTACAGAATACAGAATCAATTTCAAGTGCAGATAGCAAAGGTGAGCATATAATGATTGGGCAATTGAAAAAGTGACCTGCCAATCACCAAAGACCTATTTAGAACATCTATTGACCAATAACAATCAACGACCATTCAATCAATGTAGTGACCCTTGCTAATACTCGTTTCTATCAAAAGCCTAAAAGAAAAAAAGTAAAGTTGCAAAAATGTTCTCTCCAACATTATCCCAAAGACCATCCTAGAAACACAACTTCATTGTGTTGTTTCTGTGAGGTGTTTGTGAGCCTCAGTGACCCTGGTATGTTGTTGGGACGCTTGTGGTCCAGGTAGGGACACTCAAGGTAAACTGGTCTCAACTGATGAGCAAGATAAATAGCAATTCATGAGGGCCTCTGACTGCCTCTCCTTAAGGCAGGCCTAGTGTTGTACTTTAGAGGAGTGCCTGATAACCAGGTGACCCTGTTAGCTAGAGCGCAGCCCAAACAATCAACATGGGACCAATGCAATGTGGATGTAGCCGCAAAGGTGAGAGGCTCAAGGCAAGTTGGGATACTCGTGAGCCCCCATCTGGATGCTGCACAGTTGAGGTTTGCCCAGTGCGTAAGAGGGTCACTTTAATGTTGTGTAGAGGAAAACGCAGCTAACAACTACTAACAGGAGTTTGGAGCACTGAGCCTTCTTGGAGACAAGTGGGCTGGAGAAGGCTCCACTTATAACTCCCTGATCCTACTGAACTGATCCTACAACGCTTACATTGGCTGTGACTGGGAAACCTGGAAGGCCGAGATTGGTGGAAATGCCCCTCCATCTGAGCCTTAGTGGTTTGTTGTTATTACACTTCTGTGCTAGCCATAGAAGAATCTTTTTGAAGAGGACCTCCTACCAGACCTCCTTGGGCCAAAGCTCAATATCAGCTTTGTAGTTGTTACATCAGATATGGGGCCATATGTTCTGGACACTCAGGTGAAGAGTGGGGCTGAGCTATCAACTTATCACCATTTGGTGGTTGGATCAGATGGCAATGGATGCCACCAGAGAAAACTGGTGAGCCCAAACATGAAATGAGATTTTACTGGTTTACACCTGGTAGAAAACCCTGTCTAGAATGATTTTAACTCACATCAGAACAAAACTCTCCTGTATTTAGGTGGAAGCTGGAGACGTGGCCATAAGGTGGTCATTGCCTGTCATGGCACCAATCGACAAACTGGCAGGCTTAAAAGGCTGCAACTGTTGTGTCGTGGGAGGAGTTCAGAGAGGCCATGGAGAATAACTTTCAGGCTGTTTCAAAGAGGTTCTGAGAAACTGTTCGGAAACTCAGGAAGAGAAGGCAGAACATTGCTCAGGCTTTACTCAGCAGGGGAGGGAAAACTCTGACCTTGAGTAGGGACATTGGCGGAATGTAAAGAACACTGAAAAACTCCTAAACCCATCTGTTCAAAAAGCAGTATTAATTGGAAGGTTCAGGACGATCTGAGCCCATCTGTTTGGCAGAGGTCACTGGGGTAGTTACAAAGTTCCTCAGTGGCAAGGTGCCAGGGGTGGACGAAATCCATCCTGAAATACTTAGAGTTTGGAACATTGTTATGGTGTCATGGTTGAGCTGCCTCTTCGGTCAGGGTAGTGATTCTCATTTTCGAACAAGAGGCACTTGATTTGCTTAATGCCCCACCATAATTACTATGATATGTTAAAGAAACCATTATGATAATTATCAAATATTGCTGTGTTGGCATACTTTACTTTACATAACATGTGGGCTGTATAAATATGAATTTTATTTCTCAAAGCCTTAAGTTTGCAGAAAAGTTTTTCCTTACTAACATGTAATTATGCAGTAAAAAGCTTCAAAATCTAATTAGATCGTTTAGAGTATGAGGGCACCATGGTGTAAGTATGAAGTTTCTATCATGTACTGCTCTTGAGCTGTTCTGTTCACTGGGATGTGTCTATACTGGACAGACCCATTCGACAACACAATGTCCCACGCAGTGTGTTATGGTGGTGGGACCAAAGAAGGTCCCACCACAAGTGTTTGTGGACTTGGAAAAGGCATACAATCTGTTGCTGCAAGCCATTTGGTACCACACTTAGGGTGGGAGTTGTGTTTGCATGCTTGGTATTAACAGTGCTACTTGGCTCCCCTCCCTGCATTAGGGTGGCATCTCTGCTGTTTGCAGATGATGTCGTTCTCTCAGCATAAGTGGTTAATAATCATTGTCCATTGGAATTATTTACAAGTAAGAGTGATGAGGTCAAGAGGAGGGTTAGCATCTCAAGTCTGCAACTATGGTTTTCAACTGCAAAAAGGTGGCCTGTCCCAGATGAGGGGTGAACTTCCCTAAGTGGAGTTCAGGTATTTCAGGGTCTTTTACACAGGTGAGGGAAAAAGGTATCAGTAGATTGACCACTGACTGGGTACAGCAGCTGCAGTAATGCTGGTGTTCTTCTGGACCATGAGGGTAAAGACAGAGCTGGATGTATGGATATAAGGATGGATGGACATTATGTCATGATAAGCTTAAACCTACATGTAAAATATGCAGCTTTTTGCCTTAAAGCATGAGTACATTGCTAGCCTCCCTTGCCTCTAAACTGGATGAGCTGTCTACCTGGAAATCGTATCTAGCCTGGGGCTGAGGTTATGAAATCCATAAAGCATAAAATGAAGATGCAAAAGATGAACATAGAAAAACTGCAATAAAAAAAGCAATGCAAGAATACACAATATTTTTTCAGCTTTGCTGTTCTTTTGTTTCATACCGCTTTCTGCCTTGGATGTTGTTGCTGTGACTCTGCACTTGAAAGCCACATCCAAAAATGCCACTCACCATGCCCAAAGCCAAAGTATACAGCCATGTATGTCCCTAAACAAAACCAAAAAAAAAAAATGATAATTTCAGACAAACAGGGAATTTAGTCATGTGCATTCAAAGTGAAAGACACACACAGAATGATAATGTGTAAACTATTTATGTATTGTTACTTTAATGTCAGAAAGTAGATGTAGATACACCGTAGCTTGTGCTCAGTTGTTCAGGAATTGTTAAGCCAAAGTACTTGGTATAAGTTGAACTACTTCAACTAACATTATCCATTACTGTTAAAAGGTGGCCTAAATCCCCTCAAATCGTCCAGGCAGGCTGATTCATCCAGATGCCAAATGCTGAGCAGTCATTGATCGTGTGGTAGAGGCAATTACAGGCCGTTCAGTGTCAAAGAGACACAGCCACTTTCCAGAACGCCTCCTTTCAGTCTGAATTTACGCTCACCGCAGCATATTCATAATTACACATGCTAATCAAGGTGGGAGTTCACAGTCAGCTATTTCATTATGTCAGCATCTCTGAGTGGCAGCAGGGAGACAACAGCCAAATACTTTTTACACTGTTTGGCACAGACTACAAAGATGGTCTCCAGCACTCCCCATGGTTTGCCCACCACTCAACTGTTTATAACATCAGATCACACAAATGCTGTAGATGACATTATAGAAAACACATCCACGTGCATCACACACACACACACACACACACACACACACAAAACAAACTGTTCAGTCAGTGATCAAGGTTAGTGTTAAAGCCTTGTCAATCAAAATTTTGAGAGGTGATTTGTACCCTCAACACTAATAGCAAGACAGCCAAGAAATTTGCATGTGTTAAAGATGCATAAAGTGGTAATATAAACTGCTTAAACCACAGGAAATTACTTCAATAATATGCACATAATATTATCAAAATCATATTAAATGAAAGGTGGACCCATTAATGCCTTTCGCACGCTTGCTAGGAGACTGCATCTTATGTTAGCTGCATACTTGAATTAAGAAATATTTTACTTTTATTGAGTTTTCCGCTCTTTTTTGGACAAATTGTAAGAACTCAGTGAGTGTAATTTACTGTCAAAGAAGCTTCGATTAAAGAAACCATTCTCCGTGAAATAGCATTGTAGCCATCTCAAAGGCTCACATCGATGCCGCATGGCAAAATTCTACCTCTCTAATTCCAGCAATAATCGGGAAAGATTAGGATAAATTGATATTAATGAAGATCCATTTGTAGAATTAAACAGGCTTATTTTCAGATAACAAGAATGCTATTACTATACTCCTCTAAAGGAACACCTTCTATAATGCACCAACCTGAATTCAGACAAAGTATCAGAGAAAGTTGAGAGTGAGCAGAGCACAAATGAAGACTAGCGTGACCTGGATCAGTGGTGTGCTCCTTCACCAGACTGAGGCTTCACCAGACTGACAAAATAGTTAAACATCTACAGAAACTAAAGGCTGATATTTTAGGCTTTCATTCTCAAAACCATTCCATAAAATCTTTTGCTCTCTAACCTCATCTATATCAAAATATACGCAACCAACACATCTCTTTGGCAAATTTTAATTGCAAATTAAATGCACTCTAAATGAATGCACTTGGAGTAAAGTTGATGTTATGACTCGTCAAATATACTTAAAAGGCCATTTCTCACACAGAGTGAACAAATCAACAGTGGCTTAATTGTAGTACTCAAATGCATCATACATGCCATTACATGCCCCCCTTTATCCCCCCAAAAAACATTAAATTATAAAAAAGGGAAAAAAAATGAATAAAATGACTGAAAATGAATATTTTCTGAAGTAACTACATTTTAAACAACTACAGAATGTTATCAGAATTAAATTTTAATTATAAGATAAATTGATATTCGACCTAAAATATACTATAAATAATAATGGGTCCACAAGGATCTGCAGTTATGCCTTCAATTCTGTGGCTGATGGAAAGCAGCATTCATTCCCACACCTGCCAGCTATCACACCAGCAGCAATATCGTTCATTACAATAAGATAATAAGACGCTGCTAGAGAGATGTATGAGGGGAAAATCTTTCATCATAATCTTATCATACACTTACAGCAGTGTCTCGCAGCCCATAAAATTCAATCATGATGATCAACTATAGTTATTATTGACTGTAGTTGTTACATCCAATGTCCGATATGTTTGGACAGTTGAGAGCCTCTTACACAGAACAGTTTTTTATGCTAAGGGATCTTCTGCTCACTCAACTGCCTTTTAATCTTTAAAATAATCAACAGCATGATTAATTGCAAACCAAATATGGGATCCTATCTGAGACCATCAGTTTCACCGCACAGTTCACTGATGTATTGTATCGACTGCAACAGGGAGCCCTCTAATCAGAATCATGGTAAAATCAATACCTGGCATTGCCTGAGGTCCTGTTCATGCTTCAATGTACACATCTGAAGTAAACTCCCCACTGCTGAAACTCTCCAGCCATTTACTTAAAGAAAATCGAGAATCGCTGAAATAAGGAGGACGGCAGAGATAAACTAGAGGAGACAGACAAAGAGAAAAGGGGAAAGCACTAAGACAGCAGGTGAAAGAGGGAGGGGTTATCAAACCAGGGCCTTCGGTGTGATTGAAAACTGTCGCGGAGGTTTCCTTCCTCGGAGCTTCAGTCCATCAAGCTTGCAGGCTAGAGTGAAAGATCCACAAGCCATTGACCTCCTTCTGATCAGCAGGCAAGATGCAGCCACCGAGCTGTCTTTCTGCTGCCAGATCCCTCTTGCTCGCCACTCTGACCGCTCTGTTCCTCCTCTGTGTACAAGCTCTTGATCTCTCCATCTCCCCTGGGAAGGAGCTAAGTCATGTGTCGACTCCCCAGCATTCCCTGGTGGCAGAAGGGAAGGGCAGAGTAATGACAGCTCTCCTATGCTATCGCTGTTGGTTGCTTATCAGCTTCAAAGATGCCTGTACGTTGCCTTTTTAACACATCACAATCACAGCCTGTGACCTGTGACGCTGACCTGAAGACAAGTGAATGAAGCTGGCCTGGAACCTCTCAGGGGATCAGTCAGAGAAGCAGCAGGCATCTGAGTTACTCTACACCACTGCATCGCGCACATGTCAGTGCAAGCAAACCTTATGGCCCATGCTGTTTGCCTGGCCCTCTGGTCCTTTTCTTCTCCTCCCTCAATGCTGTTTTGTCTCCCACCAGGAAGTAACTTGGAGGACGTGAGGAAAGGAAAGGAAGAGAGTGAATCAGAGAAGAAGGAGAGGGAAGCAGCCCAGTTGTGTCCTCATATCCTCATCAATGTCTGCCTACATCACAGAACTTCACAATCCCTGGCATATTATGTAAAGTGAAAGAGTGTGTTATTGCACTATTAGAATCAAGTTTCACAACATTATGTTACTAAACATAATCTGAATCTGCATGCTTTTTATGCAGTCTAGTCATATTTGCATAAAGGATATGGCAATGAAAATGCTTCCTTGAAGGATACTGTTGTGTTTTCTTAAAAGCAAACTCAGAGTTCTCAGTTTGTTTCCTACTGTATCAGAACAGCTTAGCAATATGGTGACGTGAAAATCTGTTTCTGGGTCAAAAAGGAAAGTGGCATTTTAAGACAAACGGGACATCGCTCTTGTCTCTGCTCATCTATAAGAGAGAGAACAGCAGAGGAGAGGCACGTTTAGTGAAGCAGGGAAAATAGAAACGAGAACAGTGGAAACAATGACAGGATAACAGATAGAGGCACTGGGAGATGAGATCAATAAACATGGAAGGGACAGCGCGGAATGAAATAAAGGAGTGTTGTAGCCTGGAAACAATGACACTAAAAGCTTCTCAGGTATTACGGGTCAATTGTCACAAAACGATACACACAGAATCGTAGCAATGTTAGCCAGAGAGAGGTGGAATTACCCCACTGGCATTCACTTCCAATCACCACAAGGGGAACAATTACCGTTACATTAAATAGTGATAAACACTGCTGCGTGGTGATCGTCAGAACATCAGAGCTGTCACCGTGTCATCCGTCAAAACCCCGCCTAAGGGTGGGAACAGTCAGGTAGTGATACATTACAAGGGACAGAAACAGGTGCTACCGTAGATTCTAATTACTTTGTTCTATCAATTATGTACAAATCCCTGCATGGCCTGGGGTCTGCCGCGCACTGCTGCGCCTCCTACGCCATCCCAGCTGCAGCTTCATAGCAGGCAGTACTTTCAACAGTGCTTTGTGTTGTTGCCTTGAGGTGACTATGCAGGTTTATTTTTCCAGGGCTGAATAGAGTGTTTATTTGTATGTAATATTTCTTAACTCAAAAAAAAAAGCCTTCTTCCATTCTGCATATCCCACTGTTAGGAACTCATGCATTATATCCTCTCGAGCAACAAGGGTAAATTCTTTTCTGCTCCACACCACCCTCTAAGCATCAGTTTAGACACAGGTGCTCTGCTGTTTTGTGTTTTCAAGCTGTAACGGTCTTCCAGGCACTTGTGGTTTCAGCCTTTGTTTTGCACACTCCCCGAGTTTTCTCTCAGCCACTCAATGCACAAAAACATTATGCTAATGAGTGGGTAGACATCTGCTTCCAGCTCAGTATTTCTCTAGGTGTTAAAGCATGTGTTGTCACTTAAACAATAGACTAGCTATCTGTGCCTAGGCCAGTGCTTTAAAACTGAGGCTGTATAAAGGAATGCCAGCCTTAACCAAATGCTAAAATGAATTCATCATTCTGTGAGAATGATGTTTTGATTGTGTCTTTCAGAATGTCGAAGTGTTTACTGAAAGCAATAATGTTGACTTAAACTCATGGCTCAGTAGATATTACTGTGATCTGTCAAGGGAGGCGCTGGATTCATAAGTGTGTGAGACTGGCTACAGCCAATAGACACATTTTTAAAGCTTGTGTGAGCTTTACCAGTAAGGTTCAAGAGCAGTTTCTGACAATATAAGCATCAGATCATTTTAGATGCCAAAAATAAGTAGAGCCATGAAGGGTATGAAGGACCTGAGAAGGCAAAATAATAGAAAAATAAGAGGAGGGCAACAACTTTGAATGCTAAAAGGAAGCTATTTATTAAAGCTAACAGTTGCAAAGCTGAAAATGTGTACATAGGCTATAGAGTAAATATGCCTATACAGTACATGCACACTTTCAGCAGCACATTTTGAGTGGATACACTCTTTCTCAAGCAGCAATGCTTAAATAAATATTTCTGTTTTTATATTAGAAGTGGGTTCTTCTCCCCTTATTTTTCTAGTTGCCAAGAATACAAATAGGGCAGAGGAAGGGTGCCGCTGGTATATACTGCCTCATTATTTCCAAAAACTGTTTAATTAGGCCCCTCAATCACTTTTAGAAAAAAAAATCTGTGAGTTTTCAGCCACTGCTGTGGTGAATAAACAGTTTTTGTCATCTGCGTGAGTTTCATAATGGAAACATCTTTGCAACTAGAAATCAGTTTGGTTGAGGAAGAATTTATTTTAGAAACTGTTAATGATTTGTTGGTATCTGCTTATGGAAATATATGTAGCTCTGTTCATGAATCACAAGAACTTAGCATGTTTTAGATGTTTGCTTTTCCAAGCTTTGTTTGATATAGTTTGTGGAAATCATAAAAATAGCAGTCACTCTTCAGGCGTTAATACATTTTTGACTATTTGGTGACTGTTGGACGAGTTTTTTCTTTGCATTAGCCACTATAAGTGTGCTTCCAACTTCATGACAAATCATTTGTAACACTAGTGTGTCTAGCAATGGCATTAAAAAATACAGACACTTATCAATATGCTTTCCAGCGTGTGGTGTTATGTTGTGTTGTTTGTTTGTTGTTTAGGTTTCTAGCATGACCTTGGAGCTGTAGTATTTTGTTTTTGTTTTCCATTTTATGACATTTTGGCATATTTTACAACATTTTAATTATTGGAATTTTATTTAGAAAGATGTGGTGGTTCAGGTTTGGATGCTGTCAGTACAGCACAGCTAGCTTTGCACTGTTGTTGTATGTGGAGGGGTGTGCTGCTGGCAATTAAAGCTGAGCTGTATAGGACTGGACAAATACATTCAGCCAGCAGAAATTCCTTTGCATTTGGCTTATGTTTATTTAAATTACCTTACATTTGGTCATGTAGCCTGAAGAGCAAGACATTCAACAGGCATGCAGGAGCTACCTGACCATTGTATTTATGAGCTGTTTTGGTCAATTTTTTAACTGTGAGAACTTACACTATAATTTAAAATGTAGAAATGCAATTCCTTGTGCATGTAATAGCTACAGTTGAAGTAACCACACCATGTGTATTGTGTGTTTGTCTAAACATTTAATAATGGAATAATGCAGACTTTGTTAATTAACCACTGCCCAGTAAAGAACTTAAATCAGTTATAGAAAATAATTTTGATAGTGCACAGGTATAGAGAACTGATCTGGTGTCTAATTCCCAACTGAATGACTTGAATTTTCTTCATCCACATTGTTCTAGCAACAGTGCTGTGGTAAATTAGAGAGTCAATGTATGGTCCTGATTTTTTAGATAGAACAACAAAACAGGTTTGATCAATAGTTGTTCACAATTACTGAAAAATGTATTGCACAGTTTTGAATTTCAAAAATGTCATACAGATAAGGATTCTTCAATGAGAAGACACTTTCAATAGCCTATTGCACCTTCTCTGCTGCTATTTAGTAGTATTATCACTGAAGTGACTTACTAAACGCACTGAAGCAGCACACCTGCCAGTGAGCGGCAGTCACAGACAGTTAACCTCAAGATCTGGAAGTGTTTCTGAGTCAACAAAGCTTCACAAACTCCGTCACTCACTGCCTTTGGCAAAGTTTGGCTGCATAAAGTCCCTTTAGGATTATCGTTCTGATTCCAAGATTCCCACTAAAGTGAGTCCAAGCACTCCATCTTGCCTCTGGCTATAAGGTAAGCAATGCTAAAACTTGAAATTCTTAATTAATGGAAGTAATAAACAGTTTTTAAGCTTTCATGTAAATTTTGTGTTTCTTTCACCTCAACCTCTTAAGCTTATGCAGAGCCCTCCCATTGACTTTCAAATGTAGGACTGTTATTATTGTTACACAGACTGCTTATAGTATTATGTTGCAGAGCAGATGGCCTTGACTAACAAATTCTAAAGTTTAAAGCTAAAGGAAATTTCTTTCATCAATTTATGAGCTTGAAAAATGTATTCAGTATTTTTAATGATGCATCTTCCTTTCAAATGTAGAATACAGAGAATCAAAACCCTAATTCTTGAAGTCAGCATGCCATTGCTGGCAATTTCACTTATTTCACTTCCAGAAACGTGCCAAAATTCCTGGTAAACCATGTTAATTATTGTGTCAGTGTCTACATTTCCAAGAAGCCTCTGACTTGATGGAGAAATTCAGAAAGTGTACTTTGTTGGTATCTCATGGTTCCTCTGCTTTCAAGTGCAGCTCATAAGCTCCAACTTCTGAGATCCAAAAGTTGTAAATACGACCTGTCACACATTCAAGTGCTTTATTTTGATGGCTATTGTTTTACTTTAGGAATCAAGCAACAAAAGACATCTGCCAGCATTCAACTGCCAGCTGTCTTTTGTAGGCTAAACCTGTGATGTTGCTGACAATAAGCCACTTCTACAGAATAAAGTGCAGAAAATCCATGTCAGGCATGTAACTGATGTGATCTATTTAAAAAAAAATAGTAAAAGAAAAAAAAAGTGCGACAACTAAAAGTTAAAGAGTGAAAATAGAAAGAGACAGCAATGGTTATTTATGGGTTGTCAAATTATAACAATAAAAGGAACATGTTAATCTTAATTATATTGTTATAGTATTATTATTATAGTATTATTGTTACATCAGTTGTTGACATGGCTGCATGTTCTCCACCCCCTAAATGTAACATCTCAGCAACTATCAGTCTAGGTGTATATACTCCAACCTGACCAACTCCAACCTGACCAATTATATGTACCACCTTTCTGGGTTGTTCTTGTGCACTCAACTTATAATTATGATATTTCTGAAAGCACCTGAGAAGGCAGGGTCACACTATAATGTTAATCTTGTCTGTCTTATTCTAGCGTTAACAATTTTCTAAGATCATGGCAATGTCATAAATTATGCTGTAGAGTAGACACTCAGGTCAATATAACTGAAAACTCGGGCACATCATAAGTTATGGCATGTGATTAGACTCTAGCATTTTTATAATGCAATCACTTGCTGGTTCACATCAGTAATTTGCAACCAAAGTACATAAAATAATGACATATAATGCAAATCAGCAACACTAACACCGACATCAGTGTAACATCACTGATCTGTGGTTCTGTCTGTGAGCTCTGGTATGACATTGTTTGGCTAAAGATGATTATTCTCCCCTATTATTGAATTATATTGACTTGAGTAGGCAGCTTCTTGGTGTTTACTTATAGCAAGCAATGAGCAAAGCAACTGCTTCACAAATTACCCAACACATTCCTCACAAAACATGCCAATATGAGAAACTTAAGGGATTAAATCTTGACAGTTAAAATGTTAGTCTGGCAAAAATTTTCTAATTGAACATAAGTTTCTAAATAAAGAAATTAGCAATTAGTAATATTTGTTTGCATTTCCACCCTTCCTTTGATCTCAGCAACCATTTTGCACATTGGCTTTTAGTATCCTTAATGATGTCTTATAACCACAAACTACTCATAATAATTACAACAAACAATACTACTACTACTACAATTATTACTAGTACTAGCTACCGCTACTTTCTGCCCAATGCATCATTCACTAGTGACTGTGACATTGACTAATCACATGTTCTTGTTCAGGCCTTCTCTAGCCAACAGTACAAGCTGGTGATGCTTTTTCACGAATAAACAGGAAGTAAAAGTTTGAAATCCTTGTATCAAAACAAGCAACAGCTGACTGACACCATTTTGTTTGTGTGCTGTTTTGACACAGACACCTGCCAGAAAATGACCCTGCAGCCACTGACTCCAGTGAACTGTGCAGGACTTCTGCAGCCCGGGTGTTCCCTGCTACAGCTGGATGGCGAAGTTCTTCTGTTTGGCCAGAAAGGCTGGCCCAAGCGCTCCTGCCCAACAGGAATATTTGGGGTACGACTGAAACATGGCGAACTTAAGCTGAAGGCGATCTCCTTTTCTAACGACTCCTGCTACCTTCCTCCATTGCGTTGTCCTGCTGTGGGCCGCCTCGACCCTCACGACGGGTATGCAGAGAGTTACCTCATCCATGGTGGCCGCACCCCTAATAATGAGATCTCTTCAAGCCTGTACCTGCTGACCCTAGATAGCCGTGGCTGCAATCGCAAAGTGACCTTGTCCTGCCAGGAGAAGGAGTTGGTGGGAGAACTGCCAGGGGCTCGCTACGGCCACACCATCAGTATGGTTCGCAGCCGGGGAAAGAGCGCCTGTGTGTTGTTTGGGGGCAGGTCTTACATGCCTTCAGAAGAGCGGACCACAGAGAGCTGGAACAGCGTTGTCGACTGTACTCCTCAGGTGTTCCTCATTGACCTGGAGTTTGGATGTTGCTCCGCTCACACTTTACCCGAGCTCAGCGATGGACAGTCCTTCCATTTGGCCCTTGCCAGAGAAGATTGCGTCTACTTCCTAGGTGGTCACTCGCTTGCCTCTGACTCCCGCCCCCCTCGGCTCTTTCGCTTGCATGTTGAGCTTCTGCAGGGCAGTCCTAAGCTCTCCTGTGAGGTCCTGGATACTGGTTTGTCCATATCCAGCGCCATAATCTCCCGAACAGGTCCCACTCATAGATACATTATCTTAGGAGGGTATCGGTCAGACTCTGTGAAGAGGATGGAATGCAACACGGTGGTTCTGGATGAGAAAGGGATCCACATTGAGCCCTTAGAACAACCTCAGTGGACAGCAGATATTTGTCAAAGCCGCGCCTGGTTTGGTGGCAGCCTGGGGGAAGGAAGTGCCCTGATAGGGGTTCCGACCGAGGGAAGGTCGGCCCAAACAGATTTGCATTACTTCTATCAGGTGTGCTTCAAGAAGGAGGGAGAAGGTGAGGAGGCAGAAGGAATCCAAGGGTGCAGCCAAGAATCAACAGACTATGATGACTCTACTCCGCTGGAGGACTCTGAGGAGCTGTACTTTGGCCGTGAGCCCCATGAGCTGGAGGACAGCAGTGATGAAGAGAGGGATGCTTACAATGAGGATGATGAGGAGGATGAATCCCAAACAGGCTACTGGGTCAAATGCTGCCTCGGCTGCCAGGTGGACCCAAACACCTGGGAGCCTTATTACTCCACTGAGCTCCACCGGCCGGCCATGATCTACTGCTCCCGGGGAGAAGGAGGCCACTGGGTCCACGCACAGTGCATGGAGCTGTCTGAGACCCTGCTGATGAGGCTCTCTCAGGGCAACAAAAAGTACTTCTGCCTGGACCACGGAGGTCTGCCCTATCAGGAAATGACCCCACCTCGACAGGTGATGCCTCTAAAGCGCACCCCCATGAAGATGAAGCAAAAGAAAACTCCTCTCACCATAAAGATGACCCCCGCTAAAAAGAGTTTCTTTAGAAGGCTATTTGATTGATGTATGGTCAAGGCATATAGAGGATTATGGACTCTGATTTTGAAAACATTCGCTAGTCAGGCAGTGATTCTTCATGTTTATGCTACATGTTTTGAAGTACAGACTAAAAAATGCCAAATGTGTTGATATACAATATTTGAGTTACTTTTGTAATGTAATAAAAAATATGTAAAACCTGAAATTGCATTGTACCATTCTGTGATTTCATTATTTTCATATGTGATACAAGATCTATTATTTTATTATGCAGTGTTTGTAGTATGTGTGTTCAAGTGCTGTTTAGGATGCAGTTTCTTGTTATTTTGTTTTCCATGGATGATCACAGTGGAAAAAAAATTGGTTCTGTACTATGCCTGAACTGTTTCCTTCAATCATGTATTTTTCTTTGTCTCTACATAAAATCAAAGTGGAATTTATTTTTAATGAGAACAACCCAGATGTTGAAGTCAAGTTTTGTATTTATTCAATATTTGATGAACATGGACATGTACATTGTTGAAAACAATTTCTTCACTGTCATACAATAAATATAACAAAAACATAAGAGGTTGTCTGTTTTGTTATAAATACACCAGAAATATGGAGGTACTGTATATGAAGTATTAACATCACATTTAAATGCAAGTACAATGAAGCATGTAGTGGATATTAAGTTTATTACCAGTATGCCCAAAAAGAGACCCCACCTCCACACTCTTTGGTAAGCAGTTTGGCTGAATTTCTTGTGTAGTATTGAAAAAAAAAAAAAAAGATGAAATACACGGTGAAGACTGAGCGAGTAGAATTTCATGAATCATCCATCATCCATTATTTTGGGAAAGCAATTCATTATGGTTAAAAAAAAAAAAAAATGAGACGTGTCACAATAAACTGTACTGCAAAACATGATGTTATTGTAGGACTGTGACAATTATGAAATGAAAAATAAATATTTCAGAGGTGTCACATGGTTAAAGTTATGACAGTGAAATCAAATCAAAACGTTCAATCAAATAAAATAAAATTGCCTGTCACAATTCAAAATATTAAGGGAAGAAAAAGACAATATAGTCAATCAATCAAACAAATATAGTTACCAACAAATCAGTTTACATAAAGTTTCTCTTGCTCTTGTCCATCTCTCTCCATATCGCTCCTTGGCAGTGATGGTTGTAGGAAAAATAGCAGAGAAAAAGAGGCAGGTTATATACAGATCTTATGAAAAATCCCTCCCTGCAACTGAGTCCATGGGGCATTAGTAATGGACCATACTGTATTTTTATAATATCAACAAAAAGGTCAGTATAATGCTTTATTTTATGTGAAGAAGTTGAATAAGTATCATCTATCCTCCAAACTGTGCAAAATCTAAAAGAGATAAAATTGGTTCAAAGTGACCTGGCATCTATGCTGCCCCTCAGGGACCCCACTATAAAGCACTAAAGTAATCTTTTTCAGAGGGCACTCATGAAACAAAGAACATTTGGGTCTCCATGATTGCATTTTCTTGCAGCTCAAATGATATATTAATACAGTGGTCATAAATGTGGTCTTTTTAACACAATTTCCCTCCCATGACTTACAACACTTTCATCTGTTTCCATAAATATCCTCCCTGTATAAATCCATAAATGTGTCATAACCTTGCAATACAATAAACTGCACCATATTTCACAGGAAGCTGAAGATAAAGAAAAAAAATCTTTCCTGCAAAAAGCAAGGGAAGAAGAATTCTGTGTTACCTCTATGTTCCTGCATTGTCCCATCTTTGTGCTCTCATTTAAAATTAACTAAAAATTAACAAGTAATACAGATGTAAAACACTGGGTGAGAACAATGTTATGCTCTGCAACCTTCTGGAAATTACTGAGTAAATGAGATAATTTAAAGAAGACTTAAAATCCTAAAATGAACAATGATGTTTTGCATTTAAAGGCATTTTTAATTACAACAAATGCAACATGTTTGAGAAGAGACATCACTGCTTCAAGTCTAAAATTTTCTATAAAAAAAATAATTGTGCTCTCATTTGATTATTATGATGTTCACACAACATACATCGATCAGGATACCCACAGGTAATACTCGTACTATCCTGTGAGTGAAATCAATCAATCAAATCTTAATGTTTAAAATTCATATCAAAAGCCAGTAATATCTAGAGACATATCCTCATCATCATGGATCTCCACTGGGTCGATGGTAGCTTGCAGAGCTGTTACAGAGTCTTTGTGAGCCTCCATAAACTTCTGCAAGTACTTGGAGGTGTAGAGCCAGTGGTGTTTCAACACGTCCTCCAGCTCAAACGACTTTGACTGACGTGCATTCATCTTACGGAAGCGCCTGAACAGTTTGTTTGCTGACTCATTCCCCTCACTGGCCCAGGCGCCTATGGAGCCATCTCTCTCTATGATTTCAGGAACATGGGCCAGCGTTTTGTGCAGGTAATTGGTGATCTTTCCATTGTACCTATATTTGAAGGTAGTGGAAAGGAGATCGGCAAAGCGCTGGGAGTTAAAGCTGTAGCGGCACAGCTGGTCAGGGCACTCCTTGGCCGGGCAGGTGGTCCGCCACACAGGCTTCATCTGCAGGTATAGCCCCATCAGCTCCCTCAGGGCCTCCCTCCTTTCTTCCGTGGGCACCAGCTCACACACCACCTCCATCGCCTCCATTGTCATTAGCTTCCGGGCATAGTTCCCATTCATCCTCATCACCGGCTTAAGCTTCATCTTCTTCCTCAGCTGCTTGTCGAGGGCTGCACGCCACCCCCGCCGCTCCTCCCGTGTGGGGTTGACCTTTTTGTACACCTCCCCTATCTCATCCTGGAAGATTTTGTAGAACTCAGTGGCATTACCAATGTCACAGTGTAATGCATCCAGGGTGGGCTGGGTCTCCATAAAGGGCTTGGCCGAGACCCCTTTGACTCGGTCTCGCAGCTCCTCAACTGACTCGGAAAATGGATTGGTCCTCCATATTTCATAACGCTCCAGGTTCTCATCATGGCTGCGGGTGATGGAGTGCAGCACCATGTTGTGAGAGGCCTCTGCCCGCGTGGAGTCGCACAGTGTGCAGATATATGTGGAACCCGAGGCCTCTAGGCCCTCCATGTCGCGCACCATCTTCTCATCATATCCTGTGCCTCTGAAAAAGAACCGGAAAGATCGAGGCAGGCCTCCAACAGACAGGATGAGTCGACTTTCCTTCATGGCATTACGCTCTTCGACGACAGGCCCCAGGACAGCGGTGAGAATCTCGTGGTCTGACTCATCCAAAAACATCAGGCACAGGGGCTTACAGGACAGTTCTGAGTTGGGCTTTGGCTCCCTGAAAATGGTAACCTCCTCCTCTCCCTCTACTACGACAGAGACAGACATGACAGTAAAAGAGAAACGTACAGCCTTCTCAGCTACCACTGGCCCTCCGCCGTGCTTCTCACTGACATCTCCCATACCGTCACAAGATTCCTTGATCAAAACATTGAAACCTGACGTGCAAGCGCTGTCTTCCACCCCACACTGCCTCAGCCCTTCCATAATGTCCTCCTCCAGATCCTTTAAGGCTGAAACCAGGGCCACATCATAGCGAAATCGGCGAGTGATGGTGTCAGGGGGGGAATCATCCACTGAGGCAGCCCATCCAGAGATCCCATCAATAATACCCACATGGCAGGAAGTGGACACATTCTTGAGGGGAGGCTGCCACTCGAATGGGTGATAGCCGGGGAGGAGCTCCTTCTCTGCGGCTCGGAGGGTGTGCAGGGGCTGGAAGATCTGGCGGCCGCTGGTTGCCTTGACGGTCCGGTACATCTTGTGGTATTGGCTGCAGCTCAGAAAGGTGTTAACTCGAATGGCCAGACACACAGCAGGATGCAACCCTAAGCCTCTACCTGCAAAGAGAAAGAAAATGTGAGTGAGTGAGTGTGTGTGTGTGTGTGTGTGTGTTTCAGTGTGTGTGTGTGTGTCAGATCGGGGTCAAATAATAGCTGAAAGCGATTCTTAT
>OMKZ01043055.1:0-10244 GCA_900302535.1 Neoniphon sammara
ATAGAGGAAGAGGTGACTTTCCCTCCCCTGAGCACGGATGATGCTCTGAAATGGAACATGGGTCCTAAAAGGTGGCATTAGCAGCCTCCCTGAAATGAAATGGTGTCAGCCTTTGTCTTACCACATGAATGAATTTAATTTGCGTGATCCCCATGTCCTTAAACCAGTGGAGCAGTCAAAGGTACTGCTGATGAAGCTCAAGGGCATCCAGAATGACTTTTATGAGTGGGGAGCAGTTATATTGTGAAAATAAAGATTTCTGTTTTATGCATAAACAATGGTTTTGCATGTTTATATTAATAGATTTCACTCATTTTAGTTCAATAGTAACTTAAAACATTACAAAAGCGCCAAAAATGGGAGGGGGAAATTTGTAAGTCATGAACTGTCATTGAGATGTCGTCATTTTGTTGTAGATGTCATTTTGCACTGAACCAAATGGTATGTTTGGTTTAGATGCTTGTTGACCTATACAACTAAAATCCATAAATATCTCCACTGGCACAATGCCAAGAATAAATACCTAAAAACACAATACAGCACAACACATTGCAAACTTTTCTTTTTTTTTTTTTTTGTTTTCTGTTTTTTTCTTCTCTGTTTTTGTTTCTTGTTTTGTTTTGCTTTGTTTTGTTTCTTGAGACTTAAAATTACAACATACGTCATATTTTCATTATGTTATCTATAGTATGTTACAGTATTAACCTACAGGGAGAATTGGTTTGGTTAGTTATAATAATGCAGTTGAGCTTGTGCACTGATTATGAAAAACCCAGTTCAGATGCCGGGCTTACTCTGAAATTAAATTATCATGTGTGGTGGATAAGCATCTTACCTTTTTCACTTTGGCTCATGCTATCTTTACAAGCTTCCCATTACTGTTACTATTATTATTTGTATCATTATTTCTTTACCTTGTACTGAAGAAACCTGCTGCTAAACAAAAGACGGCAGCTAGCAGCAAGTCCACCTCTTTCTCATGACCTTGAGTCCACCTCATTTTTGAGTCCAAAAATGAAAAAAACACATCATGTGAAATTCAGCTTCAGTCTTTTAAAGAAATCATGTTTTTATCTTCAGTGTACTGCTTTTCTTAGTTTAAAATAACACAAAGTGCATGGAAACAGCAACTCTGTCTAAATAATGAGTTAGGCAGGGAAGCTTTACTTGTACAGAACAAATGCTGCCTTGGCTTTGACATACCAGAAGCTGCTAACACTTTTTAATGATGCCAATTAGGTCCAAGGTATAAATGACTCGTTACCTTTGCTTCACAAACTTTAAAATAGTAAATGGCCAGTCCTGCCATGCTGACCTCTCCAAGGGGCTGCAGAGGGCCCACAGCAGAAGTCACAGCGAGGCCACAGAGGGAGATCAACTTCAAATGGCCTCAGGAGCTCATAATTAATGCATCGTTGCTTGGTCCACTTATTCTCTCCCACGTGCTCAGACTGAAAGGCTTAGAAAGGACCTGAGATCTTTGTTATACTGAAGCTGTGAAAAGGTCCTCACAGGCAGACCCGGGCTTAACTCAAGTTCATTTCAATTTACACGCCACAAATGCCTCCAATTATAAGAGGCTGCAATTGCCGGTTAAAAATGTGAATGCCTGAATGGAATCTTTGAGCAAATTCATTTATTATTAGACTCACAGTCACTGAATGGATTTTTTCCACGTCTATATGTTCAAATTTTGTCATTTTTTTACCCCTATATGCTGAAGATCAGATTTCTACCAAAGATATGCCATACGTAGCCTAAGCAGCTTATTGTTGTGGGAAATAGCATTCAAGTACATTTTGACTCTTAAAAACATGAGAAGTACTTTTGCCAGATTTTGAAAGTGCTGCATCCATCTTAACTCTTGAGTTGATGCTGCTCATATTAGAACAGCATTATGGGGGAATAATAACATCTCAAATGTTGTTTGTTGTTCCAGTGTTATTTGTGCAGGAGAAAAAATCTCTTGGAATAAAAAAGACAAAACTGCTGTGATGTTGATATTCTTATGATAATAATGCAGAAAGCTACATCACTGTATAAGTAATTTTCTTTGTTTCAACCTATCCCTTTTAGTGCTCTCCCAGTTTGTTTCATCGTGCTTCCATTTTCATGCATTTTGTTTTTCTTTTTTTAGTTTCAGTCCTCACTATGGTTCATTATATGTATACAATATTGTATACATTATTATTGATCTCTGTTTGTGACATTAGGGCCAACCCAAAAATGGATTTGAGCATGGATGTCACTCCTGATTCAAAACTTACACAGCGTTCAGAACGTCTTTTTCTTAAATAGTTTTTACTGCAATGATTATTTTTTTCTTTACAAGCCTGAAGTCAGTTAAAATCAATATACATTCAAAAGAAAGTAATTCTTTTATATGTTCAAAAGGAAAATTACATCCCGTTGCACAACCTCCATCACCCTTCACAGCAGTGCTACGTAGGAAGTGCTTCTGCAGCTGCACACGAAGCTGTGTGCGTGACTGCATCTGCATGCACGTCCATGTCTGTGTGTGCAGAGCAACGATACCAAAATAAATACAGAAAGAAAGAAAGAAAGAAAAGGAAAAGGAAAAAGAAAGAGATGAATATTACACCAAAGACCTGTCAAAACCTTCAGTCTGAGACCTTTGGGTGGTTATTCTGTAATAGATAATGCAAACAGTATTGCGTGGTTGTTTATTCTTATACATCTATCAACTTGTTTACCTTGTCAGTTTGTTACTTTGCACTTTGATGGTGTCTGTTCATAGGTTTAATTTGTACATTGAATTTAATGAATATAGCCTACAAGTCTACTAACACTAAGTCCCTGCCCTTTCACTCTCTGTAAATTTTGATTTTAACATCTGAGCATATTTGATTTTTTTCTATGAATTGCTTTGGTTATTTAATGGGGACAAAAAAATCTGTTGAATTTTGCTATGAATTGTTTTGAATTTAACAGGGAAAACTGACAGCCAAATTACAGTGTAACGACGATGACACTGTTGTTATTCCTCTGAGTCACATAAATTTTGCTTTGCTTTGCTGATTTAGAGCTCAAATGCCTCAAAATGACAGCTTTTCTGAATGCTTGTATTAGCTCGTATATAGGACCATATTTTGAAGGTACTTCATCAATTTGACAGCTACAGAGACCATTTAGGGATTAATTTTCAGAGGGATTAAGGATTAAGAGGTTTTACAGAAGTACCTAAAATGACGTTTTGATACCTTTTCAGTTGAACCTCGCACTGATGTATGATATACATGTTGTCACACAGTCTGGTGATGAAAAAATGATAATAATAATACAAAGTTAGGTAGAAGTTACCGCTGCTTTTGTAATAGTTTATGTTGACAGGATCCTCAGGCTGAAGGAAAGCTACGCTGAGGAAGAAGGTCATGTCTGTCTCTGAAGAGTATTCCTCTCTCCCCACTGAGCCGAGCCTCTCCTGGGAAGAGAAAGTCTCTCTAGTTTCTGGTGATGTGTCAGTATGGGGTCTGTGTGTGAGAAATGGATTTCCTTCATGTGCTCAGTGAGTATTTGCATCAAAGGAAGCTTATAGCAGCAATGGGGGGAGGGCAGTGATGTGTGTTACTACTGCCACTAAGGCAATCACCTGTGACAAATTCTCCACAGACAGAGGATGTCTCAGATGCTGTGAGAACTTTTGGGCCGATTCTGGGAACTTGTCAGTCACCATCTACCAAACGGTGCCAAGCCAAAGTCTGCTAATTTTGTGCTATTGTTGCACTGGCATTTGTAAATCTGTAGAGAGGTGAGAAAGGATGTTTTTGTTTTGTTTTTTTGGTTGTATTTTTTCCGTGCCCAGCATTCATTGACCCCAGAGCTGACAGCCTGGTGATAACAGGGACTACATGAGGACCCTGGCAGCCACGCTGTGAAGTTAAGCACCAAACAATGGGACAGTAACACACAGAATAAGGAAGACTGCTCACCCCTAAGTTTGTAGGACACGTGGGTGGAATAGGTGGTTCACAATAGGTTGACATTGTGCAGAGGGAGCATTTACAGACAAAAGCAGTATTGATAAGTTGTCAAGAGGAATCACATACATTACAGTTTACTATATTTTAAACCGGGGTGGAAGTAACTGATTACATTTACTCATGTAACTAACTGAATAGCTTTTTTGTGTACTTGTACTTATTTGAGTGTTTGTTAAAGTCATTTATTTCACTTTCATTTTAACATGCACTATGCAAAATGACTATGCAAAAAAGGATCCTGTAGACTCATCTGACAAAAAACATACATTAAGCACATAATTTGGTGGTTGTGTCCACATGGTTCTCATTGTCAGACCAACTCAGTAATAGGTTGTGCTTATTCCATGATGTTGTCAGTAGAGTGTCAGTCAGAGTCCTCACTTCAGTCGACCCCCTGCAGTTTTGCGTCGTGCACCTTTAAGTACATTTTCACCAAAGTGTACATCATTTTACATCATTACTGAGTGCAAATGTTGTAGGCTCTCTGTATGGAGCAGAAACTGGACCAACATAATGTGAATAATTGTGGAGTCTTTAGATGTGAACATTCAATCAGCAAAAATGAGAGGAGTAATGTGGTTTTATTGTGTCGACACACCTTTTTTTTTGTAATTTCCAAATTTACACTCCAAAGAATCTAGTTTGAAATCTAGTTCGTACTTTTGGACCAGAGCATACTTTAAATGAGCTACTTATATTTTTAATTAAAAGTATGCAAAATTGCACAAAATTACACTTGACAGACAAAGTATGTGGAATATGCATGTAATCTTTTATTGAGTCCAGCCGATGATGAGAACCATGCAGACTCAACCACCAGATTACACGCTTATTCCATGTTTTCCCGGGCTGTTCTAGTCACAGTAGTACCTCTATATAAGTAAAATATCATCAAAGTCACAGTAGAATTTCTACTACTCTTTCCACCACAGCTTTTCAGTCTGCTCCTCGATGCAACATCCTTCATAACGTTCCTTTGGGAATTTTGTGTTTAAAGCAGGGTGTATTCTATGCTCTTCACCCACTTTCCAGCTATGAAGGGATGCAGCATGCCTACTGTAAACGATGTCAGTTGCAGATTAATGACAATCATCAAGATTAACTAATTAGTAACACCACAGTACAGCACCTTGCAGATGCTATTTACACTGTCTCCTCTCTCTATCTCTCTGAATTGGTATTTCCTGTGTGAGCAAGGAGAGGGAGAGGAGCTGCCTGGCTCTGATTAATGAGCAGGAGAAATATTGAAGCCTTATCTCTAACTTCTCTCGAGATATCATCATGAAAAATGTTGATAAGGGTACTCGTGATAGGCATCCTGAGTGGGACTGGCCTCAAAAACTTAAATCCAAAGAGACAGAAGAAATGCTTGCAAAAATTTACAAGTTGATATAAGAACTGAATGCTGTAGAAGCACTGTTGCAGAGGGAATTCAGCCTCAAATAAAGAAATGTGTGGTTTTCTAGTGATGGACACATTGACTAGAGCAGGCTTAGTAGATATCCTCACAAAACACATGCACAGTATGATTTCTGGGATAACAGTCAGCTGGCAACAAATACTAACAATGGCTGGTATGCAGTATCTCTCCGCTAAACTTAATGTGTTTTCCTGACTGAAGCTGGAGCTTGCAGGAGCCAGACACCATGTCAGTGAGGCCAAACTACTCGAACTTGAGCCAGTTTTGGTTTTGTCTTTGTAAAATCAGCAAGTAAATAATCAGATGGTGAAACTGCTATATAGTAAAGTTTTTTAGTACAGTTTTTTTTTTTTGTCTTTTTTTTAACAGGGTTGCAAAGTGGTTGACAAATACAACAATAATCATGAAACGACACTAAATATACAATGAAAATTCCAGTAATGAACTTAAAATGGCTTACAGTAGAATAAAACTGGGAAGTCCAACATGAATAAAATAAGTTAATCATTTTTATCCTTTGTAACTTTGCAACATTGAAAATGAACACTTGGCCTATAAGAGTTTTCCAAGGTTTAAATATAAAAGGTTAATGAAGACTATGACACACATAAAAATATCTTAAACTAATTCTTATGAAATCTAAAAACAAGAAATAACACTGATTTTCCCAGCTTATATTTCTCAAAGCCAAAGCCATATATTAAAATGAATGACATTTAACAAATTTATCTAAATGTGAATTCATTATAGACAGTTATATTATCTTAGCAAAAAGAATCACAGACAGGCACAACAAACACAATACATGGTACCACAGACACAAGATGCCATTTAATACGCTTATTTTATCTGAATTCTACAGTGGAGTTGGTGTGCTAGTGTAATTTCATCTCGCTGTATATCTTTATTTGTGTGAAGAATAGTATCAAACGAGGCTTTCTAACTACTGATTGTGTAAATATTCTGTAAATCCTTCCCGTTAAAGGAAATGATGAATTATTTGCAAATATTATAAATGAGGATGAAGCTGGGGCGCCCTGGTGACTCACCTGGCAGAGCGCATAGCATGTATCATCACAGCTGCATTATCTCTAATCGCTAAAGAGGATAAAGCCAAGAAGATGGCAAATACGTTAAATGAGTGTGATTGACTTATCTGTACAATAAATACTGTAAAGGGTTCTATCAGATCATTAAATTATCCAAAATGTGGAGAGCTGCAGCCTTTAAAATGTGCTTCTGCCGGCTACAACTCTTTGTTAACAAAACAGTACTAGGTAAGAAATTCTATTTAAAGAATACCATTAATTGCCATGCATTAAGAGTGGCATATGACCCACATCTGCCATCATGATATTAGCAAACCAGGAACATATGGTGCTCTCAGTCAGCCCTTTAATTAAAAAAAGGATCTATTAATCTCCCCCCTATAAACACAAGCACTGAATTCTCCTCTTTAATGAGTGAATGTGTAAGTGTTGACAGATAGCAAATGGAAATATTCACAAAGGGTTTTTGCTATTTTTAAAAATTGGATATTATTATTATTATTATTATTATTATTATTATTATTATTATTATTATTAGTAGTAGTAGTAGTAGTAGTAGTAGTAGTAGTAGTAGCTAAGGTATTTGTCAAGCATTTAAAGGAAAAATCCACCAAAAAACACTTACATAGTGCATTGCCAGTAGATATTACAAACTTCTATTGGCAATGCGCCTTGAATTCCTGGGTCCATTTTATTGTCTGGTGGTGCCTTTTTCTTATTTGCATGAATAAATGACTAAAAGTAGACATCAAGATATTTCCATTGCAGCTACAATGGAGTTTAATAGGAGAAAAAAAATCAGCTGTCCAACACATCAGTGGTAAATGTCAGGCTTTGGTGTCGGCCCCTCAGAATTAAAGAGCAAGGGTTTCTTTCCCGACCCGCCATACTGCACTGACATTCAACAGTCATACAAGTGAGAAATGAATTGTAGAGGAGGAGACACCAATTTCTCAACCTGTTTTGTCATCTTCAATAACTTAAGAAGGAAAAAAGTACAACCCAATAAATTTGTGAGTACAAGATGAGGAGGAAAAATTTACAAGCAGTGGTTTCAATTTTTGGAGAATATGTATCCACAGAATGTCCAATACCCAATATCAAACTAACGTTCCTCACAAATATACACACTCGCACATGAATGGAATGAGTTCACGGCTGTTCTCTGGGGGCAGCTGAAAGTCATTCTGGGAAATGTAGGAAATCACTAAATGTGGCAGGTTGAGGGAAAAGTGGGTACAACAAAAACATAAATCACAACACCTCTTCAAAGAAGTAACTCCTGGGATGCAGTGAAAAAAAAGAAAAGAAATGAAGGGTGGATTTTCCTCAAAATCTATCACAACACTAATTCATCATCTTTTATCTCACATCATCTCCTATTGAGTTATAGGTTACACAAGTAAGATAGTTAACAGACTATATTTAATCTTAAAATCTATTTAATCTATGTTTAATCTAAAAAAAAGCTGCTGTGTACATGAATTTGCCTTGAATTATAAGAGTAACTTCCACCAAGAATTACTGCTAGGGTCATTTCTCTGTTTATGATATTTCTGTTCTGAAGAAACAGAAGAAAAGAAATATCATTCATCCATCAGCATCTGCCAGGAATAAACATAAGCTGTCGAGATTCATAAAATGGCACATGCATTTTGAATTCAGGTGGAAAGGTCAGTTCACAAACAAATAAATAAAAAAACATGATTAAAGGCTGTTACCTTGAAGGATTATTGCTAGATTCAGTGGACCTGCAGTTTGCGACCCTGTGCTCTTGACCACACAGGAGAAGTTGTGGAAGTATCTGCTTGATGCTTTACAGGCGTGACATTGTGACCTTTCCTGTGTTGCTGTGGCTGACTGATAATGGCTAAATTGTGTACCGCCAGTCAACACTGTCGCCGCCTCTCCAGACACATAATGATGTGCTTGTCAGAGGCGGCCGTGTGATGTCGGAGAACATTCTCAATGCTGAAGACCTCGCTGACGTTATTGATTATCAGTTGATGGCAACAGACTGACTGACGAGACCACATGCCAGCATCTTCAAGACTGAGTGTCGACTCAAGCAAGCTGCATCTACGTCGATCATACGTCTTTCTCCGGTCAACAGGGGGACAGATAACCTTTGGCAAACACATAAGGTTGATGTGAGCTGCAAACATGCATCAACATGAGGTGCTTCTACTTTCTTGTCCTACATAGAATTTTCAGTTCTTTTTGGAAATGAAGTATGGCATGGACATTACTTAAATAAGCAGTGGTAGTAGTTGTGGTATGTTTATTCTCTTTTGAACATCTCTGTCTAATAGCCTATACATGTAAACAGTTCCCACCAGAAAATCCCCCTTAGATATAAGCCTTTTGCATTTATCCTTCTGGCGCTGACGAACAACTCTGCTCACCTTACATCAACCAAAAGTCTATTTCACATCTCCCACTTGTTCAAAATGCAGCTGCTTGGATTTAAAGTGGCATGAGGAAATGTACTGCTAATATAAAACAGCTTTACAAATAGTGATGCGATCACTCCAATTGCACCTCTTCAGATGTTTAGATGTGAAGAACTGATTTTAAAATTTTACTGATCAATTTTAACTTAGGTCTGGCCCCAAGCTGCATCGCCGACCCTGCAGCCTCAGATCAGGCAGGATCCTTCTTGCTGTTCCAAAGTCCAGGCTTTAGACTGAAGGTAACTGGGTCTCTGCCATCTGTGCACAGGGGCTTTGCAAAAACTCGATTAAGTACTTTATGCTGGCAACATCTGTGTCATGTTTTAAATTTCCTCTTAAAGGAATACTCCAATGTTTTGGGCTAAATACCCTTTTTCAAGCTTACTCAGACTGAGACGAGATGTTCGATACCATTTTCACCTCTGTACATTCACTGGTTTGGCTCCTATGAGTAGCATATCATATTAGTTTGATTTAATTTATTGCAAATGTAAAGACAACAATGTTGCCTGTATTTCTCTAATTCCCCTGTCTATTAAAAGCTTTCACTTAATGTGTAATTTGATGTAGTTAAGTAATTTTCAAGAGTTACTGTTCTTCTTAGTTGATGTTACAGACACACTAGTGGCTCCTTACCAGAGAAAAGTAGCCTCTTTCAGAGACCTGTACAATTTTGAATAATAATTTTTTTTCTTATATCAAACAGTATTTCAGACTGCTATTTACATATTGCGTTTTCATTTATTTATTTATTTATTTTCAGAAACAAAATGTCATACATAACGAGTACTCGGTGAAAGGTTTGTGCTCCCATGTACCAGCCAAACATTTTGTAAATTATGATTACATCTGCTTCCATCTCTTTTCTTGTCAGTTCTTAAAAGACAAGGTGAAGGGTTGCATCCTAAACAATCTATCAAGATACCAAGGAAATTCTTTTCCTTCTGTCCTCCTGTCTGTATTACTTTACCTTCTTTCAAATTCAAATTCAAATTCAAATTCAAATTCAGCATGTTTGCATTAGAAGTTTTTTCCCCATTCTCCTGAAAACACAACATCTCAGATGTGCCATCAAGATGACATGAATGGTTATATACAGACGTTCACAATCCTCCCATCTTACTAGACACAAACAAACAGTTGATAACAGTACCAAGCACGCTCTCTCTCTCTCTCTCTCTCTCTCCCTCTCTCTCTTTCTGCAACACACACACACACACACACACACGCACGCACGCACGCACGCACACCTTATTCCCACCTCCATCTCTCCTGCAGTGCTGCAGGCTGCCTGCTGTCACTCTCCCTCCACCACAGAGCA
>OMKZ01043057.1:2648-17339 GCA_900302535.1 Neoniphon sammara
ATCTAACTTCCCCTAAAACAGTTCCTTTTTAAAAAAAAAATAAATAAATAAAAATAAAAAATAAAAAATCCAAGATGTCTATTTCATTACCACGTAACACACAATATATTGTGTAAATAAGACAGCTTTAGAGTTACTGTAAGGTTTATTTTTTCAGTTTGACGGAGCTAGGTTAATGACTTCTGTAGACTTCAAGTCTTTATGCTAAGCTAACACAAAATGCTACCCATTGGAACCAGACCAGTGGATGTACAGAGGTGAAAATGGTATCGAACATCTTGTCTCAGTCTGGGTAAGTAGGAAAAAGGGTACCGTATTTTCCGCACTATAAGGCGCACTTAAAAGCCTTTAATTTTCTCAAAAAACGACAGTGCGCCTTATATATGGATTACGCTATATGGAATACGCTAACGTTTGATTTAGCGGTATCAGACTGCTGTATCGTACGTGTTATAACTGAACAATTTTGAGTTATTGTGAATGCGCTCATTAACGTTTGAACAATGTTGAGAGTTAATGTGAACGCGTTTAATAAAGTTTGACTGACTGACTTATCTGACTGTTTTGTTTCGCTTAATGAAAATAGACCATTCATTGACAGTGCGCCTTATAATCCAGTGCGCCCTATAGTGCGGAAAATACGGTATTTTGCCCAAAATGTTGGAGAATTACTTTAGGAATCCACATTTGTTATCCTGATAGTCTTCTACTTAAGTGCCTTGCTCAAGGACACCTCCACTTTATACATTCCTTTTGCCCACACAGATTCTCCCAGCTGTTCCTGGGTTTCAACCTGGAAACTTTGCCATTAAAAGCTTGTTTGTCTAGAATTCAGACAGCCACTGTCTGGTTCACAGAACTCTGAAGCAAATCGTCTCATTTTTCTGGCATTAGGCCTGCATCATGGTGTATATGTGGGTGGTTTATTTTTTTCTCTCCTTCCCCAGGTACCGTATGTACAGGAAGAGTCAGACTACAGGTTTCCCCTCCCTCATCACCATCTTCTCTGCTCCTAACTACCTGGACGTCTACAACAACAAAGGTCTGACACATACCCTCCCGCCCCCTCCAACACACACACACACACACACACACACACACCGTACAGTCACTCTCAAAAATGATTTTACTCCTGTAAATGTCCTTACAATTTGTTTAATTTTTGTGTCTATTCAGAACAAGTTTTGAACAACTGCTGTTCTTCACTGTGTTTGGAACTACTTTTTACAGTGACCACAGCACATCCCAAACATTAAAACCCTTTTGAGTTGTACCACCGATTTTGGTGTTCATTTTTTCTTTTTTTTTTTAATGCAAACAGGAGCTGAATTTTCCCTGTTTCTGTGTTTCACTGCCTCATAACTCAATATGACCACCATGTTATAAAATAAATAGATTCTCCTAAACAGAAACAACATGCACTAATTCCAGAAAATGTTCATATTCATTTTATTCAGGACTTGTTTATCCATTAAAGCACCACACTGAAGAGTATTCTGGAGACATTGGTTGTCTTAGTCAAAGGAACTCATTCTGATAGTGCATCTTCCTCCCTCAGTGGGAGTATCTATTACAATTTGGTTTGGGAACACACCATACACTTTTTGGTGTGTGTGTTTTCTTTCTTCTTCTCGATTATGAGGACTCAAGGCAAAACATAGTCATGTATACATAAATACAGCATCTCTCTCTCTCTCTCTCACACACACACACACACACACACACACACACACACACAGACCACAGACAGTGGTGAAAGCAGGCAGATATAGCAGCTGAATTAGAGAGTGACATTTTGGTTTCTACAAGTTACAGGCTGCAGGACAGGCAAAATATCTGATCCCATGTTTAGGCCTAATTTATCTGGGCTAGGAGGGATGGAGGGATGAATGGAGAGAGGAAATGATTTGTTGGATTTGAAGGACGAGCTTAGTCGTTGTCAGTTCACTTTGTAAAGAGAGTGGGATAAAGAGGCTCAAGGGATGGAAGATTTGAGGAGTGATGGTTGGAAGACAGTTGATAGTTGGAGAGAGGAAGGGAGGCTGTGACTGACAGGATGAGGAAAAAAGGCAGAAAGGGAAGACATAACGGGGTGTTTCACTTGTATATATTGTATACATAACGAGGTGTTTCACAATGTAGCTCAAGTCAGAAGTAGTTGACATCACATCAACATGACAGCATAGTCTGTAAAAGGTACACAGGATTATTGTTAAAGGACAATTCCAACTTTTGGGGCAAAACACCCTTTCTCTGACTTACCCAGACTGAGACAAGGCATTCAATACCATTTTCACCTCTGTACTTCCACTGGTTCGGTTCCTATGGGTAGCATTTCATGTTAGCTTAGCATAAACAGTGGAAGTCTACAGGAGTCATTAGCCTAGCTCCATCAAAGTCAAAAAATAAACCTTACAGCAACTCTGAAGCTGTCTTATTTACACAATGTGCACAATCTTATTAAAAAAAAGTCGTTTTAAGAGAAATTGGATTGTAGGAACTATAATAGTTACAGTTTATAGTCATTACCATGCAACACACGATACAGAGACAGCTTCGGAGTTGCTGTAAGGTTTCTTTTTTTCACTTTGACTGGGCTAGGCTAATGTCTCCTGTAGACTTCAAGTCTTTATGCTAAGTTGACAAGATATGCTACCCATAGGAACCGAACCAGTGGATGTACAGAGGTGAAAATAGTATCGAACATCTTGTCTCATTCTGGGTAAGTTGGAAAATGGGCATTTTGCCCAAAACATTGGCATATTCCTTTAAACATCAACATACATTTCCATTTGATTCTCAGCATCACCTGACATTACATCTATTAAAACACCTGCATGGCAAAGGGTTAATTAAGCAATGTCTCAAGTAACTGTAATAATGGACAAGAGGTTATGATTTATTTAAACATTTATTCCACTCCGCCAGCACAAATAGGTCCATCAAATTTCAAGTGACTGAACTGTTGCTAAGCAACACATAGTTTCCCAACTGCAAGCTAGCTTGCTAGTTTGTAGGTTTACACATTAGCGCTGGCTAGCTAGCAGGTCTGAACAGACCTGGAAGTTTGCACAGCAGTCTCCAGGCTATTTTTCCTCCTCCTACTCCTCCTCTGAGAACGCTGTCGCGGTACGAAATTGTTGCAGTGTAGATCACGGACGTTAGTGTAGGTTATTACCTAACACTTGTAAAGCGCAGTAATATATAAAGTTAAACGTCAGAGTGCAGTTATTCTGTATATAAGCACTCATGGAATGTTTCTTTACCAATCAAATTGCTCGACAGGATCTAACTGTTGTATAAACCTATACAATTGTGATGTAAAAAATGTAATAACACTAAATTCTATGCTAACTAGCTAGGTAACATTTCCAAATGTTGTTGACATACATAGCATGGGAATTGCATTTAATATTCTCCCCTGTTATCCCACATTGGAGTGCTCGAAAACATGGAGGTTATAATCACAGCAGCTGTGAATTGCCAACTTCCAACTTCAAATGGAAGGCAGAGCGATTCCTATGTGTCGAAAACAGCATTAATCATGTTTAAGTCTGCATGGAAAGAGGGAGGGAGGGCGATGGAAGCAGACAGGGAAGACTTGCTTCCCAGGGGAAATAACATGTTTCTACGCTGTATGCATTTTATGTTACGCCCTCAATGTCATTGCATAGTACTCACACACACAAACACACACACACTCATCTTTGTCTGATGGCATACTTAACACACACGCAGTGTTGTCATGCAGTAACCTAAAACCAAGCAGAGTGACAGGGCTAATTTAAAAACACTGAGCCAAGTCAGGGATTCAAATCTCTACACTCACGCACACACACACACACATACACACACACACACACACATACACACACTGCAGGAAAGGTTGTGCAACTGCTTCCTGTGGTGAAGTGGGAAAAGCAGGGAACTGCGTCTTTGTGGTGGGAAAAAGTGTGTGTGTGTGTGTGTGTGTGTGTGTAAAAAAACAAAGAGAGATCATACTCCTGATGTGTATTTTTTTGTGCCCTTAGTTGTATGTGTCAATGTACGTACTTCATGATGATGAATGCAAGCCTAACATTCTCCTTCGGTGTGTGTGTGTGTGTGTTTGCACGCGTGCCTGTGTGTTTAGGTATGTGGAGCGGAAGAACTTCTTGGAGCGCGTCGACCACCGACAGTTTGAGTTGGAAAAAGCAGTGCGGCTCAGCAACATGAAACGATGACACAAAGACTGACAGAGCCAGCAAACACACACACACACACTCACACACACACTGAAACAGATGTTTTGACTTCCCATCACTCTTTCTCTAATAACAGAGTTGCTATTCCCCCAGTGATGTGCGCTCTAACTCATGGTGTGGCTCAGTCTATTTCAGGACAGGAATATATATAGCTTGAGGTTGTGTAATGGTGTGGTGTTTCTCTATGTATGTGTGTGTGTGTGTGTGTGTGTGTGTGTGTGTGTGATAGCCAGCCTGAAGTTAACTGTTTGGTTAGCTTTGCTTTATGCCATTACGTTAAAGATTCTCAGTTGACCGATACGGGCTTTTGAATGCAGTTACTGTTATTTTTGGATTCAAGCCGTTTATAGCTGATATTTTGTCCTGTGAATTCAAATTTGACTGTTTTTTTTTTTTAATGTCATAACCATTCCAAGTATTCTTAGTTTTCCCCCCCAGAACTGTATTCTTGTAAATGTGGAAAAGCCTCTGATCATGGGACGCTAAAGCTCTTCCATTCAGCAATAATATACATTTATGCACAAAATTGTTCCCATAGACAACCACCATTGACTGATCAATCACCATCAACAGTGATCAGTTCTGCAATAAATGCTAATCAGTCAAATGGCATCATATCTATCACACATAGGTGGACCACATCTGATTTTAATATATGTTCCAGGAACAGCACCAGTACATCAGCCTGGCCCTAATTGTTTTGTGTTTGATTTGACTTGACTTTTAAGTGCTGACTATCTGTACAAACATGAGAGCGAGAGCGAGAGGAAGAGCAAAAGAGGAAGAGGAGGGAGAACACAATGGAGGGGAAGGAGAAAGCGAGGCAAAGGTAGAAATAGAAGAAGTTCTTAATGTTGGTTTGAATGTGGAATCTAAGTGCAGTTCTCCATTCATACATGTGGATATAAATATTCAATAAACACAAACATGGACACGTTTAAGTCTGACAGATTTATTACTTGTTTGTTAGCTAAGATGTCAAGTGGGGTTTGCCCTGTAATCTGGAGTTGAGTGCTGCATCATCTTTGTTTTGGTTCTCATGCTGGTTGCACTGGTAGAACTTATGTCTTTTGTTCTTTCTTTATATTGATGATACCACTATTTTGCACTATATTTTATGTGGTGAGACATTAAGTAGTACTCAAGGGTGACAAGTCACTAAACCATAAGATAAGACAAAGTCTATGCATCTATTGTCATTTACCACTCAAACGTCCAAACTGATATCCACTAAATGTCTAATTGATGACTGACAAGATATAACTTGGTTAGTGTGATTAATTATAGGACAGTAAGGACTGATTACATCATAGGCGTAGAAATGGTGAAAATGGACTGCTGCACACTCCAACTCCAATGTCTTGGTCTGCATTCATCTTTAGCAGATCTAAGGATTCTGCTCTCCATTTTTGTGGTAAGTTTACTTTTTTAATTGGCCTGTTGGCTAGCCCAGATTAGCATGATATGTCCCAGTGCTAATGATAAGTTTGCACCCTGCTTATTAGTTAACATTAGCATTTGTTAGCTGACCAACTTCCTTTTAACACACTTGCTCTTCCTGACCACCAACTTTGAGTCTGGCTCCAAGAAACTACAGTGCAAGGTGGCAGTGACTGGAATGGAAATGGTTACTGTTTTGCTTAAAAAAAAAAGGGGGAAAAAAAGAAAGTTTCACATATTTAATGTCATCTTGCATTTCATTTTCTACCTGTACTTTTAAGAATTTAATATCAATGTCACTGAGAGGTTTTGAAATGCAAATATACTGTATTTTCTTCATTGAAGGGTTATGTACATGGTACTGCACAAAAAAAGGAGCAGATTTTGAAACATTGTACCACCAGAGACCCCTAGCATTTCTGGGTAAATACCCTTTTAAAGATTCTTTTTCTGGTATTTCTGCTTTATTAGACAGCTATTGGTGAAAAGACACCAAAAAGACAGAAGAGAGTTCCAGCCTGCTTCAGTGTGACAAATTATTAGATGTAAGTCGCCAGAGTACAGGGAACATGTTGGTGTTGATTGCTCCTTGGTGGGAATTCTTTTTTCATTTATTTAGTAAAAATATTCTTCCAAGTAGACTTCTAGTGATTCTTGTTTGATCTTTGATCTCTAATTAAAAACAAAAAAAGAGAAAGAAAAATTTAAGATTAAATGTGGACTCACATATGCTGAGTTATATAGCTGTTGGACACTCATGGCTGGCTTATCTGCACTTTGATTTTTTCTATGAAATCTATGAAACAAAATGCCTAACAGCACACTTGTACATAACAACACAAAACTGGGAAACCCAGGACACTTCAACCAGTCTTCCATTTTGAGTCATAAAACCTGTCAACATGAATGTCAGCAGTTGAGTAAAGAACTCTGTACAGAAGTCTGTGTTTCTAGTGCCAAAGCTAGGAGCTAGACATCAAAGACTCTTCCGTGAAGTGTCGTCACGCAACATTGATAATGAATGGAAAACTGACTTCATGAGCACTATGATAGTATTGTACTGAGGGCAGCTTTCCAGAGACTTAAGTATATTTTCTGGTTTAGAACTGTTTATGCTGCCACAAATCAGTATTCATTAACATACAAGATATATTAAAGATTTCCACTTCAAAGTGAAAAGCGTATACTTGAGTCTTTGCAAGCTACTCTTTCATTTTAATAATTTCCTGTGTAAAAGGTATATGTGTAGCATCTTCATCTATCAGTAGATAATTTTCAAATCAGTTGTGATGCCTTGGCAAACAAATAGGACCATGGCAGATACGATTGGTAGCCTCTATCTCACACCCATGAGCTGTGAAAAATAATGGACACAGTGACTGGACTCTTAAGTAACTTAACCTGATGGGCTGTGCTCAGTGGTGCAGCACGGCAAGGTTCCTGGTTGCCATTTATTACTTCTGCTCAGGGAATCTCTACACTGTTGACCAGGGAAAATATAGTCATTGTCGAGAAGCAAGACTGCAAGGCTTCCTAAGTCCTTATGGTCCAAAGTTCCTTCCACCCATGATCTTCCAACGTTGTGATTTTTCCATCAACCTCTCTACTTCCTCCACCATCTGCCAGAAGCTGCGAGAAACTCTGAAAGCTTCAGCTCTGTTTGCTGTAGCCTTTCAAGCCAGACGTGTTGGCTCCCACAATTTCTAAATGCTTCCGCCTAACAGTCTGTACTTTGGAAGCACTGAAAATGAGTAGCAAAATAAGGTGGATATCTGGTCATTTCCTCACTTCCGTATTCCCTGTGCAGACGCGTAAATAACTCAACAAAGCCTAGCTAGCTAGCTGCTGAGCAGAAATGGTAATTCAAAAAGATATTTTCGATTCAGCTCTTTTGGAACTTTGCAAAATTCATTCCGTGACAAGCAGAAACGTATACATTTTTCGGTGTCTTCTTTGACCGGTTTCATGGGCGCATCATCCATGATAGGTAGCTGTCTTGGTTGTTTCTGAGGGGAATACATTTCCATGAACACTGTGCTATGATTGGTTGAATACTTTTCTGGTACAAAGAGTTTTTCCAGTGGAAGACGACAGCTTCCTCTCCCATATTTTAACGGACTGAATTACAGACTCATCTATGCAGCATTGGAAGATTGAGGAAGAGATAATCTGGCTCGAAAGTGTTCTGTTTGTTTCAAGGTTCCACTGATATGATCTGTTGAAAGCCAATACAGATATTTTTGTAATGAAGCTGCTGTTAGCTGATAATTTGCATCAATATATTTTGTATTAGCATCTTTTTTACTTATTTGCATTGTTTGTTTTTTCTCCACTGTTATGAGTATTGATGAGGTATTTTACATCTTTATTACAGGTTCTTAGGGTATTCCGGACAAAGTGCCAATCCATGCCCTCATCAGTCTTATTCAAAGCTGAGTGCACTTTAAGCTGCCTCTCGAAAAAAAAAAAAATATATATATCCACTCAACGGCCTTTCTGGTCTTTCAAAATTGGGTGAATAGGTAAAAGGATACTCAGCTGTGACATCGGTGAACAATAAAGCTCATTCAGATCAGTGCATTGTTTGAGTCCAAAAGAAGCCCTAAGGAAGCCTCTTTTTTCCTGGATATATTATGAGCTGTTCAAGATGTTAACATAAGTCTGACACGTATCCAGCCTCCAAGAGTGTGTGTCTTCTACGCTCAAGAGTAAAGCATATCTGGCAAAATTAATGCCTTCTGACTGCTACTCAGCCTAAAAACCATGTTGTCAGCTTTGGATTTCAAGCTTCTCCAGAATAATGTGTGGGCGGATTTTAATCCCACTAGAATCTGTCCTTATCTTAATGGTCCAAAACTTCAATCTGTAGTATGCACCTATCGTAAGTCTAAGGCTGATGATACACAGGCAATTTTTGGGGGAGGCAAATTTAGGGCACAATTTGCTAGCATTGGGCAATGAGAATGAGGAACTGGACAATGGGCAAGGAGGGCAATGGGCAAAACTGATTGACAGATTTGACATCTGGAAATGGATGAACTGGCAGAGACTGCTGCCATTGCTGTTGTCAGTTTTTTGTTCTCGTGTTCTATAGGCTCTTGTAGTTTTATCAACAATGAAGACTAACCTCTTTTATAACCATTTCTATTGGCAACCAACAGCTAGTAAGCTAAATCGTAAAAAACACAACTATTCCTCGTTGTTTGATATTTTAAGTTTTTTACACTTTGCACCATCTGACATTGTTTTTTTAAGTCTTCGCGGTAGAAGAGGGCAGAGCTGTTTTCTTGTCTCCGATTGGCTGAAGTTGAACCATTGCTACAGTAAAGCTTGCTCTCTGATCTTGCTTGGCTAGATTTCCAACTGACAAATTGTCTTCAGTGAGAGCATATTGCCAGCAAAAATTGCTGACAAATTTTGCCCTAAATTTGCAAAAAAAAAAATGCCCGTGTATCATCAGCTAATTTTGCCAGTAAGGTTTTCTTCTTTTCTTGTTCTCCAACCTGAACACAACTGGCATCTCCCATAGTAACAAGGAAGAAGAATTTCCTAAGTTCAAGCTTTCCTAAAATCCCCATAGGGCCCCAGTACTCAACAAAACACCTCTCAATGGTTTTGAGGGCAAAAAAAAATGACTGTTGCCATCTGGTCTTATCTGATCCTACAAATCAGACCATTAATGTCACTGTCAGGACTGATCAGCTGAATGGGACTGGTAGGTGTCCTGTCGTTTGGTGCTCCACTGTCACCATCTACACCTGTTAGCTTTGTGAACAGTTGGTGATGAGAGCGATTTGATGTGACAAGATGTGTGTGTGCTTGAGTTTGAGAGACGGAGAGAGAGAGAATTATAAACTTTCGACCCTGTCTCCCACTGTGAGCTGTACCCACTCTACACACACACACCTCAGATCTTCAGGCATGTGGGGCTGTCTGTCATCAAAGCTATCACTGCCAACAGGTTTTTTCGTGTGTGTTTGTGTGTGAGAGAGAGAGAGAGAAAGAGGGAGAGAATGTGTGTGAGGTGTGTGGTCTAAAATAGCTGCTGTTTTTTTTAAACCATCAGAGACATAGTACACCCTAGGAGCACAGCAGGGAGCCTGATAGCTTGCATATCTACAGTATACACACACACACAGACAGATGTCTAAGAATAACAGTGCTCAGTGGCAGTCATCTATTTATATTTTACATCATCCAGATGATTATTCATCTATTTAGATCTTTGAAATGACCTACTGATTTCAAACAGCTTGCCAGTGAAAAGCTAACACAAACAGACTTCAGCGTCTCTCAGTTAAAGGTGTGCTTGTCTTTTAACAATTCAATCTGTGCCACATGCTGAAAAGACGACAGTGGTGCAGCTGAGAGGGTATATTTTACACCCTCAAACAGAGTAATGAGGAGATAACATGGGATAAAAGCATGTGTAGCTGTGCAAAAACAAAAGAAACGCAACCTGCAGTAAAGATGCAGCGCAAGGCCTGTTCATGTGTTATTCTCAACACGTACATGTCAGGAACATGTCATTTAAGATCTGGAGTGTAAATCGGGCTCTGTTTATTTTCTTAATCTGGCTTTGGGTCATTTAAAGCATACCGGTGGCCGCAGGAAGCAAAAAATAAAAATAAAATAAATAAATAAATAAAAGTTTAGAGCACTGATGTAAAGAGATCCAGAGCACAACACATACATAACACCATATGTATGCATAATTTCATCATTTGTTCACCCAAAATTAACCACTTTAATAGAATGGGCAGAAGTGCAACGCCAAGTTCACCCACTTATCATAATTAATTTGACATTGATTTATTTAAGTTAATCAGTCAGATATTTTGTTAAACAAAGTTATTCAGTTAAATGAGGTTCTGACAAAGGATAGAGGTTAGTTCAGGTTACAGCATTAAAGTGTTACCAACTGACAAGTATTGACAAGGATATTGAAAGTTAATGTGGTCTACTGTTGCAACATAATTTATGAAGTGTGCAAATTTTATAGCCTGTCTATTTGAAAAATCACTAAGCTGTTAAACTCGAGCGAACATGGACAGTAGCCTATGTCCTGCCCTTGCATCAGAACCAAATTCCATTAAAAGGGGGCAATTTCATTTGGCCATCTTTGCTAGCAAACATAGATATCTAATAGAGCATAGCGTTCATTCAGCAAAACAGTGATCCATCAAGCAACACACATTTCAATAAAACTCCCAAGTTTATTGATTGCCTCCTTTCAAGATTGTGTTGAGAGTGTAACTGGCGAAAAGTTCAAATGTGATTGAAATAAGCAGTTCTCGGTGTATTGAATCAGAACCGATGTGGACCAAAAAAAGCAAAAAAACAAACAAAAAAACACAACAACATACTGTTCTGTCGACAATGTGCGTTTGCCAACGCGCACAGAAAGATTCAACCCAACATTTTGAATGGAGCCTGGTCTGTCTCCCTATACGTCTTAAAGCGACGGCCCCTTTAAGCCCGAACTTGACGATCCCGTTAGAAGGACGGTAGGTAGGAGCAGACAGCAGCAGCAGAGGGAGGCGGCGCTCTCCAGTTCAGTCCGGTCAACGCGACGGTGAACGGTACACCCGAACCACCGCTGCTTCGTACACTTCGCCGCGTTCATTTGAGGAATTGGGTGCAGGGAGCCGTCGAGGAAAGAGGGGACACCGGCTGGAGAGAGCGGAAGAGGAATACGGGACGTGGCCGCTGGACACTTCACGCGACCGGACTGCTGTTGCTGCACTGTATTCCTGCTGCAAACACATACACACGTAGACACACTCCTCACGCTGACACACACTCCAAACTCAACCACACACACACACACTCACACAGAGAGCGGATGCGTGCCTTTCTTGCAGTGCTCACCATGGAATGGATGAGGGACTGACACTTGGGGAGCCGTGACGAAAATCTTTCCGTTGGGAAAGTATAGCATCTGGAGGGAGGAAGATTCCCGTGCATATTAAAATCCAGAAGCAAAGGAGAGTGATAACACCCAGAGAAATGTCTGTCCCTGTAAGTATGTCCGCCCTGAAGCTGAAAGAAATGGTTTTACAGGTTGTTTTATTATTTTTTTTCCCTGCGTGCGATGTTACATGGTTACCTATACAACAGACGCATAGGTGCACATATTCCAGATACAATATGCATGCAGAGGTCGCTTTCTCTTAGCTATTTAACGGTCAAGTTTCCCTTCGTTTTCATGAGATAACAGTCGCTCTTTCAACGCCCCTGGACAGTCGATATCACTTTATTTTATAGGAACCCACCCATAATTATTGCCCCATACTTGCCCTTTATTTTTAGAGGGGCTGAATATGTGTGTGCCAGTGGCCCCGATACATACTGCTCCATTTCCCAACTGAGATTGAGCCGCGCTCCATCTAAAGAATCTGGCGTTTTAACACTATGTTCACAGGCACGCTCGTACCCGTTAAAACAAGATTACAGATGTGTAATGAGCTGGCCGGGCCCACTGTTCAACCCGGCATACACCCAACACACCAAGCCAACTTTATTTCAACAGAATGTTAACTTTTTAGAACTGGTTCGCCTGTTATTCCCACGGTCTAGTCCACCAAAATACACCGCGGAGGGTGGCAGTGAGCAGCGCCTACCAACTGAAAACGTTAAAACTGTATTGGAATAAAGTGCTGCTTGGTTGATTATATGTGTGCCGACTTAATTGAAGACCCCGGCTATCACCAAAACGACTTAAGTCATGTTCTCCCAGTCATATATAGCTTTGCAAATGAATTAGGGCGTATTACACCATGCGTTTATTCAATGAGATTTGGAGTGTATACATATTGGGTCCACAGAGGCATACGCTATTCTTGGCGGCCCCTGTGTGACAACGCATTCCCAGCTGATGCTTTTGGGGGGGCATGTGTGTGCGTGCGTGCGTGCGTGCGTGCGTGTGTGTGTGTGTGTGTGTGTGTTTTTCAGTCAAATCCCTGCTTTTGCACAGTGTCTTTCGCTGCTCTCTTAGAGCTGCTATGTCTACATGTTGAGTGATCTGGGTCTTGATGGAGCTTGTTGTATTGTTCCCTATCACATTCCTGAGGATCTGTTTCCACACACACACTGCCTCAAGGTCCCTTGGCAAGCCGTGCGTGCGTGTGTGTGTTGTGTTGTGTGTGTGTGTGTGCGCTGTCTGTACTTGTTTGTCCTCAGCCACACAATGCAATAGGGCATAGACTTCGACAAGCTTACTATGTGCCAGTGATGATCAGGGCTGAGAGCACTTGCTGGTTTTCTAATTGCAGTTAATTGCATTCACCTGGCGTCCCAGGTGCAAATCATTCCCTGATTGAAAGCCACTGCTAAATGCTAGCCATCTTTAGCATTCTGTTAGGAATTCTCTTTTCTATGTCTCTGTGTTTGCAAAATGTGAAATAGAGCTGAACACAAATCTCATGTCTTGTAAACATTTGATTTGTTTCCTCTGGTGGGCGGTGCGACGGCGTATCTGTAGTCGTGTGCTGTTGCATCTGGGTCATCTGTGCAGCAGCATTTGAAACAGACAGACATAAATCCACACACAGAATCTGCCTCTTGCAGGGTGCCCACCCTGACCGCCAAGTGTCAAGGAAAACGTAGTATATGCAAATCCGATTGGGCCCTTTTTAGATATGGAGGCACACCTTTACAACATGGCAGGATCTGTTCTGATCTGCTAAACTTGGCACTCACACTGGGGCCTGCTGCTCACAGCTATTTGAAGACACACGCCGGAGTGTGTGTGTGTGTGTGTGCGCGCGTGTGCATATGTGCACGCATGTTCCTAAGACAGAGGGAGGGGAGAGTATGTGTTGTGCACAAAGGCAGAAGATGCGATGACACATTGACGGAAAGTGATCATTTTGTGTGCATGTGAAAAGTGACAGAGTGAAAGTGAGAAATAAAAGGGAGACTGACAGCGAGTTCTTCGTTCAGCGTGCTTCCATCTTCAGTGACAAGGAGACAAAAAGAGAGAGAGGGTTCAGCAGGGAGGAGAGATGTGGCTCTTTCGCTTGAAGTTTGTCTCTGTATGAAAAATACATCTGGTATTCTAGCCAGGAAAATGAGAGAGACACAGGGACAGAGAACAGACAGACGGATGGATGGATGGTGCGGCGGCGTCCCTCTGGGCTTGGCTGATTGATATTGCAGAGTTCAGGAAGGGAAGCAGAAAGGTAACAGTAACCGGAGTTGTGGAAACTAGGAGTCGACTGACCAGACGCTGTCCAAAACCTTCAATTTTGACCATCATCACGCCAAATAATTCTAAGCAATCACGGCTATTCAGTGATTTTTTTCCCCCCAGATTTTGGTTCTTGTCAAGGTGGCAAACCCTCGGCAACCAGCCATTTGTCTCCCTGGTCACAGCCTAGTAAAGATCAATTTAAATTAGCAGGTACTAATCTAATAGTTCACTTACAAGTAATGTCATAAATACTGTAGGAAATGAGCCATGTACACACACACACACACACACACACACACACACGGGATTGCAAGATGGTGGTATTATTGGTTCAGCACCAGGTTGCCATGGCTGCACAAGAGTAAGCAGGTGTTGACCTACCTGACTGCTGTTTGGCCACTGCTGGTGTGTGTGTGTGTGTGTGTGTGTGTGTGTGTAGATGTGTGTATTTGCTGTGTGAGACAAAGCAAGAAAGTGCTTCATGTAGTGTTTGCCTCTGTGTGTGTTTGTGTATGTGTATTCAAAATGTTCTCACTTACTATTGAAATATTCCAGATCGTTCTGTCAAGACACACACACACACACACACACACACACACACACACAGATGAGTATGAGGCCGTTCCTCAAAATAAAGAGTGTGTTGAGTTGGCTGACTGATGTTAAAGTGAGCGTGGATTATCACTTTATTAATGATATGCTGATCACATACTCAATTCAGTTCAAACCCTGATGCTTCATTTGGTTGCTTGCTGTCATTCTGTAATATGGACTGCAGCCTAATATATAGATTAGGCCTGAAGGCTCTCATAG
>OMKZ01043059.1:0-14128 GCA_900302535.1 Neoniphon sammara
ATGAGATGAAGTTTGGAGAATGGCTTGAAGGGCTTCTGTTGAAGTTTCCAATAGATGATGCAATGTACATGTAATGGCTTGGACCAAGAAAAGGGGGACAGGGAGCATTATTATTTCAGCTTTGGCCTGTAGAACAGTTTGTCTCGTAGCACTACAGCTCTGAAGTGGAGGGTGGCATGGTGTCCCGCAAGGCTATGATTGAGGTCTCCTTCAGTTTATGATGGGAATCTATTGTGGTTTCAGAAGCGGTGTTTCTCCCATGTACACTCAGCAGCAGTGGTCCACCACAACTGAAAAAGCTGCCACAAGTGCCTGGAAAATATTTGGTAGGAAAATAAACAGAAGCTCTTTTTTTCTTTTTCTTTTTCTTTTTTTTTTTTTTTTTTTTTTGACTGGGTTTAATATTCACCCAAAACAAACATGTTGTGCACTTACTAAACATTTAAGGTGCAATTACACCTACAGTTTGTTGTATTTGGTCCAAACCGTAGTGGAAGAGTTCATTTTCTTGCATTCATTTATGTTCCCACTGCCCAATTACACGTGAAACAGGGCCTGTAAATAAAAGGAGCAGTCACATGGACTTACAAGCAGCTTGTTTGTTGTACAGTTTTTCGAAGAGGTCATCCTCAAGGTTAGAGATTTTGGTGGCAGTGGAGAGGTAAAGCAAATCTTGTAACTTTATTCAAGTATGATGGACATGTCTGTGCTTTTTGCTGTAATTTACCTTCACTAATCCTAATACCAGTTAAGAACACAGAAGAAATAGTTGAATATGAGTACCAGAAAAGACTGCGGTTAACCCTCTTTCAAAGCATGAGTGACTGATGGCTATCAGATGTCAAAATCTGTCTGCTTATACCATAAAATCTTCCATTTTGAGGTCCTTTCCTGTAGTTTGTTTGGATTAGGTTCTCACTCATAACAAATTGCAGTGCATTTGGCTTGGAAGAGGACCGAGACCCGTTTTCAGGCGGTCTCGATGCAGTTATATGGAGTGCACCCGAATTTAACTAAAGGCATAAACACACAGTATTGCTAATAACCACTCTAAACATGCTTGGTGTGAATGTACCCTTAGCCTAAATGTCATTTCTAAAAAAACAGACATTTTCAAATTGCAGCTGGCTCTGGAACTGATATTGGTAGAACTAGAAGAAACAGATTACAAATCCAAGTTTACCTCCATCACAGGCCTGGAAAAAGGGGTCTTTGAAAAGGTTGAATGTTGTCCACAGTGGGACGACTGAAAATTAAAGTCCAACTCTTGATCTCACCTCACGTTGAGGTTGTTTACAGCAAGGTGAAGCTGGAGGAGAGGGGGAAAAAAGAAGCGAGGGAGGCAGAAGGCTCAGAGAGAGTGATGTCAGCGGGAGGGGAGAGATGAGCCGAAGCAGAGTTTTTTTGTGGGTTTTTTGAAGGTTTTGAAGTCTCTTTCAATTCAGTTCAAATTCAAGAACTGGAACTCTCCTGCTTACAATATGAAAAACTATAAAGGCTTTATAGAAGACAAAGGCATTGTCATGTGAATCAGACTGGTGGAAAATTAACCCAACTGTGACTTGCACACATTTTTATCTGTTTCATGGGTAAATGATCAGGTTTCTCATGGTGCTCAATAAAGCAGAGCATGACTCTGCCAAAGGAATACATAAAAGCAAAAATGCATGTAGGGTTAATCCATTTTGAAGGCTTGGTCTTTAAGAGATTCTGATAATGCCGTTGTACACATTCATCTTTCTTAAGGATTCTTCATTTCTACAATTTATCTCAAGTGAAACTGTTGTCCAGGGTCTGTTCAGACATTTAAGAATAAGGCTCTGTGATTGAATTACTGACTTGCTTATCTATCATTGATTCAGGTCATACAGCCATCAGCTTCAGTCTGCCCCAAAACGTGCTTCAACAGGTGTTTTGGTTTTTGAGATACTAGACGCAGACAGAGGCTTGTAAGCATGTGGGAGCAATTTGTTTGCATTTGTACAAGGCAGAGGGCTGAATCCCATTTCTTTGGGAAAAAAAACATTTATATACATCTAGGAAACTATTTTGCACAACAGTCCAGAAAGAGTTAAGAAGGGGAATGCACCGCCTGTGATTATTCTGTCTTCTAGCCACCTTACACTAGCATTGCTCACCAAAATAGCTGCTTCTGCTTTTAATATCTCCAAATGTGGCTGAGGTCATTTTTTGTCATGATAACTGAGATCAGAGGGCTTCTCAAAAAAAAAAAAAAAAAAAAAAAAAAAAAAAAACTATCCAAGGAAGGCACTGATTATCGCCTCTATTCTGAGATGCGTCAGAAATAGAGAGGTCGACATCATCATTTCAGCGATTTATCTTCCGGATGTGGAAATGAATCCCAGTTCAAATGTTCAGGGCTTTTCAGGATCAAAGGGCCTGTCAGTGTGCCAGCAGGTACTTGTTGACTGGGTTTATGGAGGCTGACAGCTATGTGCGATCTCCTCTCTTATAGGGCGATGGCTGGGGAGGAGAGAGGCCAGGGTCTAAATCTGGAAAGTTTTACACCCTTGCAAAAACACACATGTACTCTCACACACACATGGATGAACACACAGAGCTTTGGGCCAGGTGAACCGAGGCTGAGTTGTAACATTTGCCTCTGGATTAAATTACCTGGACGATGACAATGCAAATCAAATCACTCATACCAGATTGTATTCATTATTACATAGAACAAGAGAATATTGCTGTGTGTGTAACTTCCAAGAGTTAAGAATAACAGCTTTTTTTCTCAGTTTGATCACTGTATGTTTTTGTAAGCATGTAGCAGGGGTGTATATGCAGTGAATGCAGCACGCAAAGGGCTTTCAGTTCAAGTAAAAACATGAAAGTTGCCAAATTTGGAGCTGTAAGGTTTTCCGTCCATCAGCAGTGCTTAGTTTTGTTTAGTTGAACTGATACAGTTGCCATTTTATTAAAAAAAAGATTCTTAAAGCTGCAATAACTGGAATTGCAAAAAGACCACAGAACTTCAATCCATTCAAGTTCTGTGGTTAAGACTCAATTGACAAAAAATAGGGAGTAAGCAATTTTGTTGCTAGACTTAGCAACTTTTCAGACTTCCCTTGCAACTTTTTTTTTTTTTTTAAATCACTTAGCAACAAATTTAGCTACTTTTTAAATTCATTTGGAACTTAGCAACTTTTGGAAAGTAACTCAAAAACGAGAACACACACTTTCCCTCTAAATGACACAAAAACATAAAAAAATGTGCTTATATTACTTTATATTACTTTTACAAATAAAATATGCAATAACAAAACAAACAAATCTAAACCAACAAATTTCAAATCATATTTTTGCCGAGATGGCCAATCAGTTTGAGTAACACCATTGTGTATTATATGCAATGGCGCTGTTTTTACGTCATTTCATAATGACATCATCATCATCAACAAATCGACCTGCCTGTAGCAACTTTCCCAGAAAAATAATTGGCAACACTGGTAAGCATGTAATTTATTAGTGTCTCATTCTGGCTATGAGAACCATATAGACCCATTAGCTTATTCCACACATTTGTCAGTTGAGTCTAAATGGTCCTCAATTAAATTGCCCCTCTTCGATTTAGATTATTGCTGCTTTAGAGATACACTGAGAGCAGGCCTTGTTCTGTGAGTTAGCGCTCTGATTGATTTTCTTCACACTAAATCAAGACTAGAGGCCAAGAAGAGCATATGTTATGTATAATTGTTATTAGTTTACCCTTCTATGCCTGATTAATAAAGTTGGAGGGTGAATATGACCTGGCAGATCGGAGTGTTTACCCTTCACCATGTTTGTTATTGCTTTTAATGAGAGTCATGAATCTCTTTCTCTCTCTACTTCTTCCATCTGCCTTCCTCTCTCTCTCTTTTCTCTTTCTTGTCTCCTTTCTTTTTGTCTCTTTTCTTTTTCCGCTATATCTCTCACGATCTGGCTCCTTTCACATTTCTTTCTTTCTTTCTGTCTCTTTCAACCCTGTCAGCTTTTCTCTTTGTTCCTCTTCCTCTCTTCGCATGTCAGATGTAGGCCAAGTTCAACACAGCCTGTGCTCTCCAGCTCCTGCAGATTAGGCCTACTCACATACTTTTCTTGTATTTGACTGAGGTTGCCTAGACAAATACAGCTGAATTGCCCCCCAACACGCCCCCTTCACCCCACCCACACATAAACACACACACACACAGACACACACACACACACACACCAACCCCCAAAATGAAAATCCAACTATTCTCCAAACAACCTCTTAAATAAACTCCTGTCGTCCTGCGAGTGACTCCTTAAAAGGCCTCATCTTTATTTTGGCCACAACATCCCAAACACTTCTGAGAGAAGAGTGTTGGGAAGAGGAATTTAAAGTTGAAATAATGATCCAATGAGCTCGAACTGATCTTGACCCAACAAATGATGTTAACAGCTGCTGATTATTCTCGGTTGGTGGGTGGACAGCGGGGTCAAGGACTGGGGGTCATTTCCTCCCCAGGGTGAACCTGCATGACATTTTGACCCAATTTAGCACCAAATCGGCAAACAAAATAACATTTGAGACAGTTGAGAATGATAGAGATGGAGTTATTGTTAGTGTTAAGGATTTTTTTGGTGAGGACCCTTGGAAGTCCCTCAGGTCCTCTTGGGGTCCCTGAACCCAACTTTGAGAACTGCTGATATAGTGAACCTGTTTGTGTTAGTAAAAGTTGATCTGTGTCAGCATTAGGTTAGAACAAGAATCCACAGTAGAATGGGCATGAAATTCTGAGTAACAATGACTCATTTGTAGTTAATTTGATACAATTAACATCTATAATTGTGTGTTTAGTTAGACATGAATAAAGACGATTAATTAGGCAGAGTAACTGTTCTTGTGTAATTACTTACTGGCCCTTATTGAGAAAAGGCTTTAATTCAGGTGTAACTACATCCTTACTAACCCTTAGTAAGCATTAATTATGGGCTTACTGAGGAAAAACTCACTAAGCCCATAGTGTTTAGAATAAGGCATGTGCAATGAGGAGTTAATAAGGACTCAATAATGACTAATACGTAACTAATAAATTACTAATACTTACACTAATAAACAACTAATTAATGGCTAATAAGTACACCCTAAACTGACTAAAGTGTTATCAAATCTGGAAACACTTTTGCAGTGTTGCTACAGAGATGTCAGGTGACTGTCAATCAAAACTGCATTCAGGCCGTCACCTGAAACCGTTGCTGCAGCAGGTCATTTGATTTCAAAGTGATTTCACATCAATTGGACGTCGGTCATCTCATTCAGGTCAGCTGGGTCGGTGTCAACTGGGTCAGCCAGGCCAGTCAACAGTGACATGCAAAGGGCCACACTTGAGTCCATGAATGGACCGGGCTGCAAGTGGATTGGCCGAGGGCCCGCTCTTCAGACTGTAGCGAACAACTCGCACCGCAAAGCCAAAGCAGATGGTATCACTCAGGGGCTTCAGAGCACATTACTCAGCCTGAGACTCCCCCAACCCTCAGGAATAGCTTGAATAAGCTAAACGAGGATCTCCTATGTGATGAATACAGATGAACGCCAAAGCCTCGCAGACAGGCCAAGGAAAGACTTTTTTTTTTGTATTTTTTATTGGAAAAGAAGGAAAGAGAACAGTAGGGTTACTCTTGAGGGATTTTTTACGACTTGAGGAGCTGATATGGATGAAGATGGAGAGGTCACATGGTGATGTTGAGCCGCAGATGTTGATCCTTCAGTTGCACCAAAGTACATCTGCTAGGATTACTGTATCTCTCTCCCTCTGCCTCTTTATCTCCCTTTCTGTCTACGTTTCTCTTTCTGTCTCTGTTTTCTTTTTCTTTTTTTTCCCTGCCTGTGTCCCCTCTCTGTCTCTCTTTTTCTCACTTGATTTATCTCTGCTTTTTCCACTCATTCTCTCCTCTCGTAATCTTAAGCCTCTTTATCTTTTTTCCCTTTTCTTGCTGGAGCCATGATGGAGCTTAGCAGTGTCACAAGGTCCCCACTGTTTTGATGATTAAATGGAAAGTGTCTCTTGCACCTACTTCTCTTTAGCTCCTGTTAATTGATGAATGATTGCCTATATCCTTCTGATCTTTATTACTTTTCTCTCTTTTTCCCTGCTGCTTGCACAAAACAATCAGTCAGCTTCCACATAAGAGAATGCATGCACACACACAAACTTATGCACTCTCTCTTTTGTGACTTTACTCACATTCATTTCCATTTTCCGCCCTCTACCCTTCCCTCCAGTGGAGGCTTTGCACCTTCTCTCCAAAAGCTTTAAGCTGGCCGTTTTGTTGGAGGCAAGCTGCCAAATACAAGCAGTGTTTTTTTTTTTTTTTTTTTTAACGAGCTCGTCATTCCTTTGACACTCTGGTCGGAGTGCAGTTTCTACAGCTGGTTAAACACAGCTTGGGGTAAGCCGAAGCAACGTGCCGTTTACATGGAGACTCATGCCATCTGACCCCTGTGGACATCCGCAGTGACCGCCGGCCTCTACTCACTACAACTGACACGAGGGCAGGGCAGAAGAGGATGGCTTTAGAAATTTAGCTTTACACATACGTTCGACAACTTCATACAGCGGTCGCTCCAAATGGCACCCAGAAATCATTTAACCTGATCTCAGTAAATTGCACACGGTGGGCTTATTGTTATTTGCCAAAGAATGCAAAAAAATCTGCCTTAACATTGGTCAATTCAACTTTTTGTTGATGGAGCGCTCGCTCACTGCTGTTTAGGAGACAGTTTGTATTTTGCGATTTGCACCTGTGGCTTATTAAACAGGAGCTTCATACGACTTGATCCTTGAGTCCATATCTTTTGCTGTCATTCAAGGCAGAGCATAGAGCAAGGAAGGATGGCTTGGAAGTACAAATTAACATATATTTTAGGTCCTTTTGCATTTTTTTGTTGCTCAAGAACCACAACTACCATCACCCATGCAGTGAACTGGAAGAGAGCTTAAGGGGGAGGAAGAGAACCTCTCAAAAGAACAAGTTCTGTTGTATTTGGTCCTCTTGTGACATTTATAATATTGTGATAGGTTTCCATTTCTTCAAGAATCTCTGCACTAGCATCCTTCCCCCAAACTGGATGAAGCTGCATTCCAGCCAGTGAGGATGTCTTGCATATTTGAGGGTTTTCTTGAATAACTATGACTTTTTGAGAACATCGCCACCAACCCTCTAACTGGCTGTGTTTGTTGGATCTGAAACAGTTATTTTTATCCTTTTGAATCAAACCAATGTTTTTACCACCATTAAAAAGTCAGTTCATACTCTGCATACATTGTTTGCAAAGAGACATAACTTATTTTCAGAGCTTTACAGTTTATACTAAAACATTTGGTATAAAGGAAAACAGGACCATACAGTGCAAAGGGATAGTGCAGTACATACAGATTTTTGTGTATACCTGAACAATAGACAATACTGTACATTTATTCTAAAGTTTGAGAAGTTCTGGTGATTTCAAACAGAGAAAACCTGTACCTCAAAGCTGCACGTAGCTCTGATGTTCTGCTGAAAACTGACCTGGGGGGCTTCAACTGAAAAAAAAAATCAAAAAAAAAAAAATATGGCAAATATTCCACTTTACAAAGGTGATACTGTTCTCTCGCTGACACTGCCAATACGGTGCCCCATATCGAGATGGAAGATAAGCATTCAGAAGGAGCAGAGAGCTGCGGTGGTGTGTGTGTGTGTAAACGAGTGTGTGTGTGTCGGGTAGACAGACATGAGGAAAACTTGGCACCACTGACCTACCATGCTAAACTATTCGGCCTTTGGCTTTCTGCAGCCATGGACTTGCCAGCTTGTTCGGGCACGGAGAAAAAAAAGACCTTATCAGTGGCCCCACTCCTGCCCGATGTTGACTTATATGGGCACACTCCAGAGCTTTGAATAATTGGTACAGGCCCACCCAAAACAAACTTTGATGTTGCAGGGAACACTGTAAATCCCCATATTATTGAGTCAGAGAGATAAATAGAGAGTCCCACATGCAGCTTGCACCTCCGTTGTTTCCTTATTTGTCAAAGTTTTCGTACAAGGAACAAATGTGCGAGCATAGCATGAAATGCAAGAAGTGGAGCATAAAAGAAGCTGGCAGATAAATGCAGGTTTCATGAATTTTCCCTTGTAAGTGTAGCGATATTCAATACCTAGTCTGCAGCAAGGACATAATAAAAACTCAGCTGAACCTAGACAATCGAGTCAGCGTTTTACAAAAAAAATAAATAAATAAAAAATCGTGAAATCATGAAACTACATTAAGTCTGTTCTGCACTGGCCGATAATGAGCCCCTCTTCCTGGACACCACAATTAAACTGTTGTCATTAGGAAGTCATTACATGGTCCTCTTCCACGGTCTGCTGAAGTTGCACTTACATGACCCCTCGCCCCTTGTGAAACCTACAGCAGCACTCCCATTAAACGCCAGTGCAGTGTCAGCCAGTCTTTCCTGGCCTCAGATCTGCTTTTTTTCCATGACATACCCAGAACCAAACCAGCTTGGACCAAGTCAATTACATCAAATTTGTGGTAAAGTCATTTCGTGAAATTAGTGCTGCTTATATGATATTCATATAAGTATAAAAACATAGGACTTTCAGGTTGATAGCAGTGCCCCTCTAAGAGATGTCTCTAGTTAGGATTTTTTTTAATCCTTAATGAAGCAGTTCACACAAAATCCCAAAAAAGATATTTTCCCATCCAGATTATTTATGTGATTTAGCGAGGTTTCCAGTCTGCCAAGATCTTACACCACCCCTGCACCAATGGAGCTTGATGGGTATTCTTTTGTGAAGCTCAAGCTGTGAAAAATTTAGATGTGAAAAACTCAGCAGCAACAACTTGCTCCAAAAGCAATGACCTGGATACTTGATGTAATTCACAGCCCTCGTGGGCAATGAGTTTATATGGGAACTATTTCCTGCCGAAGAACACCAGCAAACTGTATCTATCTGCCTCTAACAGTTTGACTGTGTCCTTTGGTAGGATATCAGGATGTAGCTCCCCACAAAACATTTTGTCTTTGGCTATGGATTACACTGGGTATCTGTATTTTTTATACTGAAGTCGGAAAATTCTTTCTTTTTTTAATTTGATTTTGTGCGAACTGTTCCTTTAATTGATGTAGCTCACTTTTCAAGTACTGACAGCACCTCTGTGTATCCAGTACATATTTAGCTCAGTTTGGTGCATACTAATGTTTCAGTAGACTCTGTGACTTCACCTCCTCTGAATATTGTTTGTATTTGCACTCACAGTATAGCAAACCACACACTGGACTCGTGGAGCTCAAACTTCTTTTCGCAGAAGAGAAAGTCGATCAAAGAGCTTGTTTAAAAGGGAGCAGTGAGAGGTTCCTGCTGTATACACTTCCATACATTCAGTGGACAGTAGTCGGTGAGACCACCAGCCTTGCAGAAGCTGCCTGCTCTGCTCGCTGTGATGAATGTTGGAAGAAACACAAGAATGCACTCTGCTCAGCCTCCTTCACCGCTGTCCAGACCTCACTTTACCTGTCACACATAAGGCTCTCCTTGTGTGTGTGTGTGTTTGTGTGTGTGAGTGTGTAACAGGTCATCTCGCTCTCTCCTCTCTCTGGTCTGTCCATGTCTGTGTGTGTGAGAGAGAGAGAAATAGAGAGACCTTGTAAAGCTGCACTAAGAGATTTATGTAAAAATACCAACATGCCTGTGCTTCAGGACTCCATTAAAGAGACCGAGATAAAAGGACAAAAGATGGAGAGAATGAAGAAGAAGACCCTCTGTAGCCTCTGTTCATTGTCAATTTTTTTTGATTAATCAGTTAATCATTTTGTCCATCAAAATGTCAAAAATAATGATAAATGCAAATTACCAGAGCCCAAAGTGATGTCCTAAAGTTGTTTACTTAGCCTGATCATCAGCCAAAAAAGTTCTTTCCAAGTACTTGTGAAGCTGTAGCCAGCAAATGTTTTATTTTTCTTGATAAATGACAAAATCACTTAACTGATTATCAAAGTTATGCTATCAATTTTCTCTGAAATGCATTTCAGCACTAAGCCTCTGTCCATGTGCAGGCGCTTTTGCACATAAAGGTTGGTGATTCTTGAATGTGTGTGTGTGTGTGTGATTTGCAGAATATTTAAAGCCTGTTTCCCCCACAAGGCAAACTCAACCCAGTGATAGTTTACTGTAGATGTTGACACAGCTGCAGCATAAGAGGAAAACACAAGTTTTTTGTCTATAGCATAAGATTACAATTACAGTGACTGTTTTTCTGTTATGTTTTTATTATCTACTGCCTGACCTTGATTTCTTTCCCTCTGTGTCTTTAGCTGTTAACCCTAACTGGTGATGTGCTTCGGCTTTCTTCTGCTTTCGTTTTAAATGTATTACTCTTCACTGATATTTCTTTTTATGTATAGTTCATCGAGTTGCATTTGCTGTGTGAAATGCGCTATGTAAAGTTTGAGTGATTGAATACAAGTCACTGTACAATTCCTCCTTACTGCATCCCTCCTGTATTAATACCTTACGGGCCATGAATGCAGCACCTGTTGGAAGTTCTTCATTCACTTTAATCCACCACAACCAACACAGTGTATTCTAATATAAAAAATGAGAAGTTTCTTTAGTGAGAAATAATTTCTTTTCTCTCTCCACCTGAACAAAACCAGAATGTTCTGACCAGTTCCTCTTGGGTTGGAGCAGCGCTGCAGCAGTAGTGCAGGAAAACAGGCAGTGAAAAAAAATCTTCTACATCTGTGTGTTTTTAATAAATTTCATTTGGGGTCTTGGTTTCTGGTTTCAATACTGCAGTTGGCACGAATCAGGATGACACAATGCGTTCTAATTTTTGTGGTGGGTACGGCACATCGTGGTGTCATTTCTTGGAGTATAGGGCTTGGCAGAATTGAAGTTGGATAAGTTTCGTTTGCTGAACAAAAACATGACGAGGTGTGCCTGTTTGAATTACATGTGATGTTTTCAGTTAGTTTTCAAGGCTGCATCTGGCAAACTGAATCAGGTGTAAAGGAGTTGATGAAGTCAGTTGAAGTCTCTTCTCTTGCAGAAACCCTACGCTTTGGCAAATTCAAAAGTGCAATTTTCATTAATGTGGCTTTCTATTGTGCTGACAGGCACACTGATGAGGCTGTAGTGCTGCCATTAATGACAAAGAAAGGCTAAGTATGCATAATACAAACAACTCTATCAATTTTGGTGTCTTGTGTTTTAATGAAAGACATGTGACTATAAATGAGTAGAGAGAATGAAACTAGCTCAAACCTTAAAAAACCCACTGCTGTCAGTATAAACTTTTTTTTTTTCAAATTCCTGAAAACATGACAGAAAAGCAGTGTTACTGTGCAAACTGTGACCAAATTTACTGAACAGGGTTCAGCAACTTTTTCTTTCTGTAGGGTCGATTGTTATTTCCACTGGTTAGCTTACTCTGTAATTTCCCTCAAAACGTTTAACATTCAGCATTTACTTCCTTCTACCTAATTAGCTAATTGCATTTTTAGTGTTTCTTTCCCACTGTGGAAAGTCACGGCTCGTGGCTGCATAATGATACCACAATGAGAAGCTGAAGCAGCCGTTTTCCCCTGCAGAGCCAAAGGCTACATACATGCAGGGGTTAATTGGGGACATGGACACAGTCTGGTTGAGTCAGTCTTGGCTTGCAGATTTCACAGAACAGGGTCTGTGAGCCAAGTGAGCCAGTGCTTATTCTGCTGTCATGGAAACCCAATATCTTATGAAATCTGGCAGAGATTTTGGAGGTGATTGGTTACTGGGGTGTTGGTGATGCTACATTAATGCAGACAGAATGATTGCACATCACTGTAGCGGGTGATCTCTGCAGCTGTACCCGGCATCAAGACCGCACTTTATATCAGCAAACTGCTGGGAACAGCTAGTCAGCGTCAACATCGATAAATGTGGAATGCAATCGTGGAAACAGACTTGTAACGATTCTTGTGTAATTTTCTTTTTTTTATGTCATTTCAAAAATTCCCAAATGTCATGACCTCATAAATTTTACACATGAAAAAGCTGTAAAACTCCCATGTGGCCCCAAATGGTGATTGTGGTAGAAAATGACTGGCTCTTAAATTTGTTAGCTCAATAAATTAAAAAAAAGAAACAGAGATCACCCTGATAAGCACGGTCAAATGTAGCCTGAGTGAGGGAAAAAAGAGAGAGCGAGTTATTCACATATGAATTAAAATACCTGTGGAAATGTTGCTGGCTGAGTTCCAGCAGGGAGAATGGTGAGGGGTTGAAATGTCTCATTCAGATTCCTGTAAACCATCTGGTTTATCTCATAATCGCTTGAAATTTAAATAGCTGTAAAAGCCTGTCTCCACTAATCGGCTGTGCTGTGTTGTGTTGATGCCCTGTTGCTGTGTTATTAGAGCAAGGACCGCTCATGTTGACTTTATAGTGGAAAATGTCCTCCTACTTAATGAGGACAGCTGGAGCCAAGTGTTGGAAATTAAAGTTGTGGCTGGATAGAAGCATATTTCATTTTGTAAGTTTGTATTATATGTTACCATCCTGTGTGTATGTTAGACAAATTTTCGAGAGGTCACAGCTTATTTTATTCTTATTCACATCACATTTTGTTCTTATTCACGTCACAGCTTATTTAACTACAGTGGAAAAAGCTGAACTGTAGTGCTAAACTATGAATGGTTTGCAGTGGAATGGTTTTGCTCTTGCTCTTCTGTTTCTTTAGACTTGAGTTTGATGATACTGGCATTTTAGGAATTACAGCCACACTGAGGACAAGGACCTGAAAGAATTTTGTACTTCTATATTAATGCCTCACAAGTCAAACTTTTGGCAGCCCCTATTGGCAATGAAAAATAACTGTGCAGACTTAATTAACCAGAAATTATGTTATGTGACATCAGTAAACTGCACACTCCTAGGACCTAAATTTCTAATGCAATCGGAGAATATGGCAAGTTCAGCTATATTGTTCCCACTCGATCACTGACGCTTATTAGACAATTTTCCATTTTGCTCTTGACTTTCAGTTCTTCACTTTTATGCGTGCTTAGACGATTTCCTGTCAGTTATCATACCTGACACTTGAAATTAATTAGAACTTTAAACTAATTTCTTAAATCTGTAGTACAGGGCTTTCCAGTCCTGTGTGATTTGTCTCCCTCTTGTGGCAGTAAATTAAAATGCAGCTTGAAAAATACACTTTGAGGTTGCTTTTGGTCCTCATGTGCAAAGAAAAGCAGGAGAGAAAATGGAAGTCATGGAATGATCAAACAAGGTAATTAGCCATGCTGTAATTTCAGTTATACAAATTGAAAACGGTGAAGTGTGGTTGGCGTAAAATGCATCACTAAAGGTCAACTGTGCACCAACGCGGGAATGTTGCAAAATGGAGGGAATTTTATCAGTGGGTTATAGGCATTATTGTGTGAACTTGTTTGGCATTAGATTGAATGTAACACACATTTATTTGTATGTAAAGCTTTTGTATTGTAGCTTTAATTAGTAATTCTGCACTCCAGATGGATGCATTACATACAAACTTGCCTAGCGTATCTTAATTCTTCTCTGTGTGCAGCTCAGATGGTTCAAATGTTGGAGCAAGGTGCTTGCAACACAGTGTTTTTCCCAGTGGGATCAATCCACTGATGCAATCAACCACAAACTCTCTGTTTTGGATCAAGTGCTCTGAGATGTTGATTCAAATTTAACAAATCTCACAGCTGGCTGACTTCTACACATTCTCAGCATTTTCAGCTGACTTTCTATGCATACGACCGCAAGCCTCTCATCCATATGTGAGCATGACTACCAAATTACTAAGATTCATGAGCATCACACACACACACACACAGAGGGAACTGTAATCATAAATAAATTCCTGAGATGCACAATATTGGACAAAAAATAACATTTTTAAGGAGTGAGAATTAGTACAATCTTGCGGTCTTTGTAGGAAATAAATATTCTTTTCATGTTTGTTTAAGCAAAGTGTGACACAGATCAGCATGCTGCAGAAATGACTGGACCAGAGCAGTGAAATACATCATCCCTTGAACGTTCGAGGTCTGTTTCCTTGTATGCTATATCAACACAGACAAGCTTAATCTCTCCGGAC
>OMKZ01043073.1:0-18913 GCA_900302535.1 Neoniphon sammara
AGCTCTCTGGAGCGGGCGCTGCTGTTGGCTAAGGAGTTCCAGGACCGGTACAAGGCTCAGGCCCAGTGGTTGGTGGAGACCAGGGCTCTGCTCAGCGCCCCCGTGGAGCCCAAAGCTGAGCTGTACCAGCGGAGAGCCCAGCTAGCCAAGTACAAGGTACAACACCAACTCTCTGTCTGATTTCCCCAACCTCAACACCTGATCTGTAGGTAAACTACTGCAACTTGACATGCAGCTTCAAATACCAGCAACACACCATTTTACCAATTAATTGCAATGGCAGACTTTTATAACAGGAAATTGAGTTGAGCTGATTGAATTCATGCCAGCTTTGCAAATGAAACATACTATAAAAATATGAATCAAAGAAATCTAAATGCTGCAATTTTTGAGTACATTGAAATGTGTTGTTTTACAATTTGTGCAACTGTACTGAGAGTTCTGCAAAAAAGTTGTTGTTCTCTGTGTCCCTTGTGCCCCAGGCCCTGTTGCAGATGGTTCAGTCTCATGATGGTGCTGTAAGGTCAGTGTTGGAGAAGGGAGAGGCTCTCCTGGCCTCCGTCCACTATCCCTCCATCAGAGACAACATGAACAGACTGCACAATGACTACACCGAACTCTGCAGCACTGCCATGGTATGAGCTCGGGCTTAGATGGCTTATTCCAGATATACTGAGTGTGCAAAATACTTGGAAAATGTGCACTTAGCATAAATTAGACTTAGCAGATGAATTCAGGCAAAGACTATGATCCCTTATATATTTTACTCATTAAATACACTCATATCATTAGGAGAAGATGTAGATGAAGGTTAAAAAAGATTGCAAAGAAAGGCATGCAATTCAGTGGTAAGAAAATGATTTAATGGATTGTTTTGCTGTTTTGGGAAACAGTGGTTAGTTTGTTATCATTAATATAATATGTGCTTGTGTGTGTGTGTGTGTGTGTGTGTGTGTGTGTGTGTGTGTGTGTTTCTGGGGTCCAGGCCCATGTGGAGAATCTAGAGAGCCAGGTGAAGGAACAGGAAGCTTACCACAGTGAGCTCCAGGAAGTGGAGCGCTGGCTGCTCCAGATGTCCAGCAGGATGGTGACCCCTGACCCCACTGTGGGCGGCGGCCTAGAGGCAGCCACTCAGCAGCTGGCAAGGCACAAGGTGACCAATCACAATGCATCATTAGTGCTATAATTAGTCTGTAGCATTTGATTGCTAAATGAAATTGAGCGTGTTTTTCTTAAAAGCTTTATACTCTTATTGTTATTTGCTTTACTATAGCATTTGATTAATACATTTTACAGCCTGTACCAGCATTTAGCAGATTGGCTTTCTCTCTATCATTCAGTTGGAATGTTTTACATGAAAATGGTGCAATTCAAAGATATTGAGTGCTGGCACAAACTATTGGCTGTCTGCAGTTTCAATCCAAAACAATCTGTATTGGACTAAGCCTTCAGAAACCCAAATCAGTTGAACCATAATGCTGATAACTAATGCCCTTGTCTGTGTGATTTGACCTTGCTTCAGGGTCATCCATCATGGCCTATCTAGCACTGGACCACACTGTGTGGTGTCAGTCTGTTCTGATTCCCAGTGTCCTTGACCACTGGACAGGCTCTCACCCTCCGGTCCCTCACCCCCAGACCCTCTCACTAACCCTCTGACCTCTGCAGGCCATCATGGAGGAAATAGCCAGCTTCGAGGATCGCTTGGCAGGCCTGAAGGAGCGCGGCGACGACCTGGTACAAGGCTGCAGTGAGCGTGTGCAGAGCAGGCTGAGACAGCAGGTCCAGGCTCACCAGCAAGGCACCAGAGACAGCTATTCTGCCATCTGTAGCACAGCACAGAGAGTGAGTGAGGAGGGGGAAAAGGAGGGAGGAGGGAGGGGTGGAGGAAAAAGACTTGTACTCTGTATTTGAAATAGAGGAATGAATTTTGCACATGTATAATTTAAGACATGTAAGACGCATACATGCATTGCATGCACAAACACATGCATCCATGCATGTGCACGCTTACATACATACATGCGCGCATGCACACACACACTCACACACACTCAAATACACACACATATACAAATGCACATACACACCATGCACACTCTACATATCCATGCTGTTAATATTCCAACAGCCTAGGCATCCACTTAATCCTAACCCATTCTGACACCTAAGCCCTTCTCTCAAGATGGCCCTTCTCTGCCAATGTAGAGGGCACAACCAATTAAGGCTGCCAAAGAGAGCTCAACAGCAGCCATGCTCAGACAGACTCCACCAGCCAAAATCACTCTCAATCTCCCTATATTAATCTCCACGCATCCCCTGTCAACTCCACTTTTTCATGCCAGAGCCAAAAATGGTCACACACCACTATTCAGTAGATCTGGCAAGCCCTCTAATCCAGCCTCGCTCTGTCATTTTGGCAACCTCTAGTCTGTCATCATAGCTTACCTCCCAACACACCACCTCCACCACCACTCGCACACCCAGTCTGGCATTGTGTGATCCAGCCACACTCTACCACCATGCTGCTGGCGGCTCTACAACTGCGCTTCCAGTCCTACAACGGCTGCCAACTCCAGCCCAGCCCAGCTCGGCTCTAATATCCTGCCTTCCCCTTGCTACTGTGCCAACCTCCTACCCTCTGCCAACCCTGCCAGGCAATGTGCCAGCGCATGTCTGTCATTGACTGCCCCTCCCCCCCCTTGGGCTCTCATATTAACACTGTCAATCAGACCCTGCTGTTGCACTCGCCCCTGGAGGGCATAGACGCCTCCACATTCAACACCTGTCAAATACAACAGTATAACCGCTTACTTGTTAGGATTGTAGAGTTTAATGGCATCAAGGGGGATTTCTTTATTCATTGGAATGTCAAAGCTAATGGCTTTTAATCTGTGTGTGTCTCAGGGTTTGCTGTACTCATAGGTGCACTAGTTCAAAGATGGGCAGTCTGGCGTTTTCTTCTCCTGCAGCAACCTTCCTCTTGCTGATTTCTCTTTGTTTTTGTATTATTACATCTATATATTTCACTACAGCCAACAGAACAAAATTGGTCCCACTTCAATTTTTTTAATTGGCCTGTGCCTGATTGCTTAGTTAGATGCTATGTAAGCTTCAGGACCAGGACCAGCTCATGAGACTCAATCAGAGTCCATTATTGAATAGCCTTATTCTCAAATGGATTTCTTACAAACAGGAGTTTACTTTTTGGAGGGTTTTTTTTTTTTTGGCATTTCTGCTTTATTTGACAGTGACAGTAGAGATAGACAGGAAAGACAGGGGGAGAAAGGAGATGCAGCAAAGGGTCTAGGTTGGAACTGAACCTGTACGTGCTCTACATGGTGAGTTACTGTGGCGCCCCTTGGAGATCTTACATTTCTTGGTGTGTTTCTTGCAGGTGTATCAGAGTCTGGACCGTGAGTTACAGAGACATGTGAGTCTGCAAGACGCTCTGCAGCAGTGCCAAACCTGGCTGAACTCCGTCTCAGAAGAGTCAGAGCCTCCTGCGCATGCTCCTCTCAGCCTGGAGGAGGCGCTGCAGCAGGTCAATACGCTGTTGTACACAAAACCCTCGTGGCCAGTTTGTTTGCTAATAGTTTGCTTGGGTTTTAATTCACTGTCATGTTCAATTAATTGCTCTTGATGATTTCTGTTTGTTATTTACTAAAAATTATGAGCACATCTGAAATAACAATATTCATTTTGTGTAGCAATCCAAGTGACAGTTTAATTGCATGGGGACAAAAATATGGGTCAAGCAATTACACAGATTTGTCTTAAAGGGACAGTTTGATCAGTCTATAAAATCATAAGACTCGTAGCAAACTGAGAATTTCCTATTTTTATCATAATAGCCCAGTTCAATACTTTATGAAGATAGCTAATATTTGCTGATCACCATGGTAACAAACTTGAATTAAGAACCAGCTGTAAGCAGAAGGGATGGGACAGTGTACATGACATCCATAAATTCTTGTGTATGTTTATTTTTGTTTAATGTGCTCTGTTTGCTGTGTTCATTGCCATATGCCACCATTGCGGCACAACTCTTCTTGACATGGGACATGGAACAATTAATGAAAAACCAGAATGGTTCATTAGGTTTAGTCTTTTCAACGGTGATGCTGTCATTGCTGGCAGGTGAAGCACGAGCGGGCTCTCCAGGAGCAGGCCAGTACTTACCTCCAGCTTGTGTGTTCAGCCTGTGACCTGTCAGAGCCGAGGGTCAGAGAGACGGCTGCAGCCATCCAGCAGGTCAAACTCCAGGTCAGTCAATTACTCTGGGCACAACAGACCTTGAAATAAGCCACAGAGAGGTTTGTTTTAGATATTTGTTGTCACGTGTCAGTGCAGCCTGCAGTAAGGTGTGTTAACCAAAATTAGATAATTATTCAGCAGGGTCTTAATTCATTGGTTTAAATGATTAAGAAAGCACTTTCTGTGGATAAAAACCTATGCTTTTCTTCAGCTGTGGACATCTTTAAGTATAATTTGAACGTTCATGTGACAAGTACTTCTTTAACATTAGATATCAATGATTTTTCTAATAAATGTCTGAATTTACCCCTTTGTACTTTTGTGCCTAGATCGAGGAGCGTATGCTGCTTTGTGAGGAGGTGGCAGACAGTTGGAGGGATGCAGAGGACCAGAAGGCGGATCTGGAGGTCCAGCTGAGAGAGACGGAGCAGCAGCTCCTGAACCTCGCCAGGAGACCTGCAGAACTGGAGCCCAAGATCGCACAGAACCAGCTGGACAAGGCACAGGTCTGTCTGGGGGTTGTGTGCTATTGATGAACAAGTTTCATTTTACAGGAATACCTTGTGATTGGTAGACTGATCTGTTTAATTACAGAAAAAAAGACTCAAATCTCAAACATGAATTGTGTTTGAAATATGTATTATGAGTCAGAATATGCCCACAAGCATTTCATTTTGTATCCTGCAGGAGTTCCTTCAGCAGATTAGGGAGAGGCAGTCTGAGGTAACCCATTTGAGTGAGGCCATTGCTGGGCTGACAGAAGGACAGGAGTCCCTTGCCCTGGAGGAGATAGGGAGTCTGAGGAGGAGCTGGATGGAGCTGAGCCAGAGGGCAGAGGAGCTGGAGGCCCAGCGGGGGGAGGACATGCAGCGGAGCGGGGAGTACCAGGAGAGCGTGGTGGCTGTGGAGGAACTCTTCCACCAGGTGTCCAGAGAGTGGGACTATCTGGCCAGGTATTGACCTTTTTTTTTTTTCTTTGGGAAGATATGATGTTTGAGTTTTTTAACCTCCAACTACCATTTATCTGAATGGAGTTTTATTATTTTTATCTTCCCGATTTTTGTAGTTTTGAATACTTTGAATACTTGTGTTATTACCATAAAAACTACTAGTTTTTATGGTAATAACACAAAATGACTATAAATAAACACACAAACACTTCTTGCTGCTATCTTGTTCATTGATTTCTCTTCATCTCAGCAAATGCAGTACACAGTATAAGCTCATATCTACCAACACTTGTCTGTGTGTAACAAGGGCGGACACAGAGAGCACCAGTGAGCATCTGGAGGCTCTGAAGAAGTTGTCCAGTGACTTGGAGGAGCGGAGAGGAACTCTAGAGGAGTTGAGGGACCAGAGACAGGCTGTCCTGCCCCGACTCAGCCTGCTAGACAAGGAGCTGGTCAAGCAACAGGTGGAGCACTCCTGTAGATTTCCAACTACATCTTGATATGAGGATATTGAAGCAAATTTGTCATTAAAAATGAAAATAATTGCTTTTAGAATTTTGTGGCTAAAAGCTGTTTCAATCCCATTGAATACCATTTCCCATTTTTGCACTTTGTTTTGCCTTTTCACAGGTGGGACACTTGGAGCAGCGTTGGTCCCAGCTTGAGGGCCTAATTCAGCAGAAGATCCAGGACTCAGCACAGACCCTGGAGGATCTGGCGAGGGTGGAAACCCAGCTGAGGGATGCCCGAGAGTGGGTGGAGGAGCAGCGGCCCGCTCTCACCTCTGCTCTGAAAACCAGCCCTCCCCCAGACCTGGCTCAGAGCTTCCTGTTTGACCACCTGAGCGTGTGTGTGGAACTGGAGGCTCGTCAGCAGCTACTGGGCCAGGCCGTGAGTGAAGCCCAGGCTGTGGCCTCCAGGTTGGGGCTGAGCGAGAAGAGATGCCTGCAGGAGCTTGTGGAGCAAGCCCAGGCAGAGGTGGAGGCTCTGGGGGCTCGGGTCACCCAAAGGAGGAAGTACCTCAGTAAGGTAAGACAACTTTGTTTTTCTGCTGCATGCTAGGAACGTTTTAACTATGTCTTAAAGGCTCTGAGTTTCTTCTGACCTGGTAGCCACATCAAAACTTTCAAGAAACTAAATTTATGTTGCTATGCAAATGTAGTCTATCCTTTTCAGCTGTTGGAATATGGTATGAAATATTGAATACTGTATTATCCTTCTTTAGGCCTTCACAGAGAGGACGCAGTTTCTCCATGGCTTGGGGAGAGCATTATCCTGGGTCCAGCAGCAGGAGAGGAAAGCTCTGATCGACGACCACATAGCGCTCCTCCCTGAAGACCTGGCCAAACAGGTCGTTGCATGTCGGGGGGTCCAGAGTGCCTTACGGGCGTACCAAGGGGAGCTGGCATCTCTCTGGGCACAAGGACGAGAGTTGGAGAGAGACGCCACCGACAAGGAGAGAGCAGAGACCCTGGCGAGGCTGGAGGAGCTGCAGGCAGTCTTTGAGATGGCCCTTCAGAGGACCACCCAGCGTCTGACAGACTTAGACAAAGCCTTGACGTCCAGGAAGTACTTTCAGGTCGACCTGGACAAGACTTGCCACTGGCTGAGACAGGCGGATGCCATTACCTTCCCTGAAATCAATTTAACCAACATCGATGATTACGCAGAACTGCAAACGCAGCTGTCTAGCTTTCAGAATGTCCTAGAACAAGCTTCAGAGTACGAAAACCTCCTCCTCATCGTCCAAAGAATAGGCCAGGAGATACTACCTACTCTGAATGAGATTGACCACTGCTACCTGGACGAGAGGCTCAATGCCCTGCCTCAGCAGTACAACAGCATCTTAGCTCTAGCCAAAGAGAAGAGAGACAGAGTCCAGCAAGTAATCCTGGAGAGAAAAGAGTTGAGCACTTTCTTTGATATCACTCGTAATGCACTGGAGGAACTTCAGGAGCAGTATGACAATCTGGAGAAGCAGACTATCAGTATTAGTGAAGAGGAAGTTGTTCGTCTAAATAATGAATACGGGAATCTGAATGGAAGCTTATCCCATATTAGCCCTGCTGTGAGAGAACTTAATGGGAAAAATGAGGGGTTTCTCAGCAGGGGCCAGCAATGCAAAACTGAGGAGACACAGCAGCTGGTCAAGCTCCACAACACACTGAAAAGGGCGATCGATCAGAAAATGAAACACTTAGATGATGCCTTGAAAGCTGTCGTTGAATATAATAAAGTATCAGCCAAGTTGGACTCAGAGTTAAAGTCTGTGAAAGAGAAACTGGTCAGGCTCAAGTCGGACTCAAGCCTAAGTGCCATGGATAAAGTGACTCGTCTTTATTCGCTGCTTGACAGTCTGGATTGTGTAAGCGCTCAGGTAGAAGAATGTAACCAACAAACTGAAGGCCTCGGTCTTAGCTTTGAGCCCTCTGCCATCCAGGAAATTACCTCAAGACGAGAATCGCTGCAGTCTTTATGGTTGGAAGTAAAAAGTTGTGTCACGGAAAGTGAAAAGGTTATTGCCAAGAGTGAAGATTTCGCACGAGAGATTGAGAAGTTGTTGGAGTGGTTGGGGAATATTAAGGCAAAATGTGAGGAGCCCTTGATCCTTTCAGAGGTCAAAGTTGAGAGGGTACAAGAGGAAGTGAGGAGAGTGAAAATGATAGAGGAGGAAGTGAAAAGTAGATTAAAGGTAGCAGATACCTTGAGTAGTAGAGAGAAGCAGAAATTTAGTAGTGGAAAGAAGATGCCAGCCCATGTAGAGGAGAAACTACAGGAGTTGGCCAAACTGGGAGCAGAAGTTCAACAAGAAATTAGCAATAAACAGGTGAGTGAGTCTATCACAACAGATTGGGAAGTTATTAAAGTAGTGCAATTTAACGGGGATCCTGTACTTTTCATGAATCTGATCCATCATTCATGACTTGAACCTGCTGAATATTATTTTCCTACCCCTGTTGCTCCATAGTATCAATATTAATGGGCTTATGGGACCTGAACTGAAACATTTGACAGTTTGAATTCCAGTTTAAATACATGCTTAAGTTATGATTAATTTATAAACCTCATGGGGATTTAAAATGGTAAAATGCCATATCCCAAAAGATTCCATCCACCGTGGTTCATGATGAATAATTGTGAAAGATAAAACAGTGGAGACTTCATATCACTCATTGTGTTCCCTAATGAGGTGATTTTTGACATTTGACACTTTGGGCAGGGAACAAATGAAAACTTATATTCTGAAATGAGGTATCCGCCATTTGGGAAAAATGTCACTTACTAGCACAAAACGATTACTGATGTAAAAGTAAAACTTACAATGAAATATTATTGATGTTATTAGATCTCAGTTTATATCACTGTGACATTTTTGTTGATAGAACAAGTTATATTTTTAATGGCATAGTGCGCCCCATATTGGATACAGAGAAATAAAGAAACAAAGTGAATTTCATTGGACCATCATCTGTATGTCCTAGGTGGCTGTGGATCAAGCTCTTTCCCTGGTCCAGAGGCACCACCTATCCCAGCAGTCTACCCAGAAATGGCTGGACAGTGCTGGAGTTTCCCTCCAGAGGGCCCGCCTAGGAGTGGAGCTGGAGAACCAGACGGAGAACGTCCGGGAGCTGGAAGAAATCTCCGCCCAGGAACAGGCCTTCACGGCTGGGTTAGAGGAGCTGAGAGCACTGGATCCTCTGCTGGAGAATTTTGTTGAACCGGGAGTAATGAAGAAACAAAGAGAAGATGTGGAAGAAATGCCAGTGAGAAACGCAGAGGTCAAACAGCAGCTGGAGGCTCACAGAGAGATTTTGCAGAGGTATGTGTTTTTCTGTGTTTCTGTGTTTGTGCATTGGGGGCAGGTGATTTGTGGATTTGGCATGTGTAGTTGGCGTGTATATACTCTACATATTTTCACCTAAAACCTCAGTAGTAATGTGTAATTTGTATAATTTTCTCAGGTGCATGGCTCTTTGGAGCTCCTTCCAACATGAGAGAGAGTTACTGGTTGGAGAGATGAACGAGGCAGAAAGCAAGATGGCCATGTTTTCTACAGCTAAAGCGGCCAGTATCCAAGAGGCAGAAAACAAGTGCCAGAGATACAAGGTAGGAAATTGTCTGCCACTCAGAATGCAGAGCTAAAAATTGGTCATCCATATATTTTCAGGATGTAACTGTCTCTCACACAGTAATATTACATAGTTACAAACTTTGTAGTGCATAAACTAGTGTGTATTTATTGTCATTTTCCGCTTTGGGAAGTTGACGTTTTCCTCTTCTCTCTTCCCCTCTCTTGCTGTAGTCCCTGGTGGCTCAGATCGATACACTGGAGGAGCCTCTTGCTGCCCTGAGAGAGAAGGGAGCGGATTTGGAGCAGGTCAGCTCTGAGTCCAGCAAAGCCATCACCAGCCACTCTGTGTCGTCACTATGGCAACGCTGGACCAGGCTCTGCAGTGTGGCCCGAGCCCAGGAGAGGGCACTGGACGATACAGCCAGGGAGTGGAGGAACTTCACTGAGAAAGTAAGAGAAGATAGATTGTTAATTGTTTACTTTAAATGGCACCCTGTGTGTGTGGGTTTATGTGTGCATCCATATGTTCCTGCATATGTAAATGCATGTGTGAGTGATTGCGTTTTTATGCATGCATATACATGGCGCCTATTGCTGGCCACCAGTGTGCCTACATCCATTCCATCAAACAAACATTTATTGGCAAAGCTGTTTGTTCTTACATGAAACTTACAGCTGACTATTACAGCAGTCTAATGTTCTTGCATATGTAGATTCAGGTCAAGCAAAGCAACAGCTGAATACGAGTGGGCGTGCTGTGATGTAATTCTAGGCTCCAGGCCAGTGGTGTGCTCCCGCCAAACCACTGTGTCGTGAAGCATTTTCCCGCCTTCTGACCTATTTCGAGCATGAAAGCTACTGGCCTCCGACTCACCAGAATTCCCACAAAGCACTGTTCCTTAAAAGGAAATGAGGCCAAACCGTAGGAAATGCTCACTTCCTTGTATGTGGCACATTCCTGTTGTCCACCGGCTGTCTATGGCCCCATTGTTCAGCTGGACATGATGTCATTTGTTACACATGAGTCTCTTGACTCTGGTTTCTGCCATGGACTCTAACAGAGAAAACAGATCAGACTTAAACACTAGCAGTGAAATACATGTGCAGTAATACAGTTACAGAATAACTGATCCTCTAGATGGCTCTCCATCAGGCTGAATGTGGCCATTCTTTTACTTTCATACTTTCATTTTGCATTTCATGAAGTTTATTCCCTCACCATGGCACACTCTCTCTACTCCATGGAAAGAAAGCATCTGTGACCAAGAGATGGTGCTGTTCTCTGAGATTGATATGCTTCATTACCATAATGATATTCTAATGATACCTGTCCATCAAATGGAGAAGCTGCTGTCTTACTTGGTCACTCAGATAATACAGTTATTCTGGCTCACTGGAGCAATTCCCCCTTCTCTCCAGCATTATCAGTCATCTTTTCGCGATAAATTAGCTGCATCACCAGGTTGTAGTACAGTTTGAGCTACAGAAAAGATTCCATTAAACACATTAAATATCTTAAACTAAGTTGAATCTGAATTCTTGTTTATTGTTAAGTGTATTCCAGGAACCTTGATACACTGGTAATCTTTTCTGTCACTCAGATGGAGAAGGTGCGCTCAGTGTCTGCAGACCTCCACGGCCGCGTCCCAGACAGCACAGTGGAGAAGGCAGCCACCAGGGCAGCGCTTCAGAGTCTGTTGGAGTACCATGACTCCTTCAGCTTGGAGGTGGAGAGGGAGCAGTCTGCCTTGGCCTTGCTGGGCCAGCACACTCTCAGCCTCAGAGGGAAGGAGGAGGATGAGGATGTGGAAAGAAAGGCTCAGAATGGACAGGAGGAGACAGTGTGCCTACAAGAGATCAGGAACATGCAGGAGCAGTATGAGAGGTGAGGAGAACATAAAATAGGATTATGCAGACATGCACTTTGAGATGCACTGAAATTCACACAAATATCCAGAATTATTAGAAAAAATGAAATATGCTATTTTACTATACTATATGCTATTACAATAATTTCTTGAGGAAATAAAATACTGGTAGCTTTATTTTTACATAGAAAAAGGGCCTTGGTCCCCTTGGCTTCTTTTGAGGTGGGAGGGAGTTTCAAGTTGTTCTACTGCCAGCCAGAGGAGGGCAGTAGAGACACCATCTCTCCTTGGACTTCTATACTGTCTTCAACCCAGGGCAGATTTGGCCCCTTGAGAGGGATAAACCGCAATAGACAAAGATGAGAAAACCAAACTGTAGCCCTAACCCTAACCAGAGTTTATGATCTTACCTAACAAATAGTGCATTTATGACTACAATTATGATGTGAGGTTTTTGGCTTCTTTGTTGTTGTTTTTCAGTATACTCTGTGTTACTTGGAAGAAATTTTTCAATCCATCATTTCAAACACATAGATGATTATGTCCTCTTTGACAACTTACTGTGAGAAGCAGGGATCTTTTAGCACATAACTTTTAAAATATTTCTTATGTGCATCACATTCATGCCAGGAATCTTTGAAAGAGGAGGAGCGAAGTTTTTTCAAATGATACATATCCAGCTTGGGAGCAAAATATATCTCATTGTCTCCGAACTCTCGGTCCTGCTCAGCCTCGTGTTGCAGGTGCGGGCGAGCAGGGCTCAGGTGCAACAGGAGCTGAGGGAGAGAGAGGATGTGGAGAAGGAGCTGGGCCTGGTCAAAGGCTGGATCCAAGACACTCGTGGCTTACTGCTGAGTCCCACTGCAGACCTGGATTCACTGCTGCAAGAGCTAGAGGTGGGTCTCCACATGCACAAAGCAAGTTGGAGGAGTGAGAAGGGAAACTGAGTCCCTCTATAAGCAAAAAGAGAACTTCTCTTTTCAGTCACAGCAATAAAAGCATTATTTGCAATCATTTGTTTGCTGCTGTGTGTTGTAGACTGCACATGGTGAGGTCATCAGCAGGCGCCAGAGTGTGGAGCGTATGACAGAGCTACAGCACTCCAAGTACCAGGACCTCCAGGCCGGTCTGCCTTCTGAGCTCAGCATGCAGCTAGCTGAGGTGGCTCTGGCCCTGGGCTCTGCTGAGGACCAGGTAACCTTTTTGTAGCTCCAAAAATGCATAAAATAGCTTCTGTTTACATGCAGAAATGCTATTTCTATTGAAGTATAAAATGTGCTTCACTGCAGCACCTGTGCATACATGTCTGACTTTTACTGCAGTGCCTGCAGTGTATGAATGGACACTATATTTCCTTTATGCAGGGCTCTAAGGCTTAAAGACCACATGTCATAATTACCCTAAGCAGTGTGCATTGTAAAAAGGGTTATGCACAAACAAATGAACAAACACAATGAACTGGCACATCATTGCTTAGTAATTCCAGTATTTTCTCCATCCACTTTAGGTCCAGGCGAGGGAGAGGGAGGTGCAGCAGACCAGAGACGTGAAAGAAGACTTCAGCTCCAGACTTGAGGACATCGAGGGGAAGCTGAAGACTATCTCTCTGAAACTGGGAGACAAGGCTTCTGACCTGGAGGAGGCCAGAGAGGAGACCAAAGTAATCAACCAGACAGATTGACTAATTAGAAGGCAATTAGCCCTCGTTAAACCAGCAATTCATTTTGCAGATGTTGAGGTTAATGAGTGTGTCTGTGTTGGAATGGCATGAGCTGAATTCTGCCCTTAATGGTGACCCACTTTTGTGAGGAGTTTTCCAGATGGGAGTCTGACCCCCTTCCCTCCTCTGCTCCGTCTTCTCATCCCAACTCTCCTCTTACCGTCTTCCCTCAATTATCTTTTGTCCTCCGCCCTCCTCTATTAAGAGGCCCCCAAAGCCTGCACTGTGTGTTTGGTAATAAAACAATCTCCAGTTCAAACAGATGGAGAAAGCCACCTGGGGTGTGAGGTTTACTGACATGCACTCTTCAATCTTTCCGCTCACTTAAACTCCCCTTTCTCTTTGGTCTTCCTTCAATTCACTACTCCCCTCCTACCCTCCCTTTTTCTTATCTTACCTTGTCACCCTTTGACTAATAACATTTTCTCTCCTGTCCTCTCTTCTCCTCTGCAGTGTCTTTGTGAGGAGTGTGAAGGCTGTGGTCGCTCCCTGGCAGAGTTGGGTGTAGCGGTGCAAGAGTTTGGGGAACAGAACCCTCTGTTGTGTAAGCAGCTGGGCGATGCCGTGGCCAAACTGGCTGAGATGCAGCGCCACACCACACAACAGGCCCAGGACAGGGCCAACAGACTGAAGAAGGTGAGACAGCTATTCAGCCCACCATGTAGCAGTGTGCACTTTGTGAAGGCATTTCTAATTTTGATTGAGTGAAATGCACAATAAAGTTTTGAATCTGGATACTTGGGCATTTTGGCCAATAAAAGAAAACAAAATATTGATTTATCCTACAGCAGCCCCTCCATTCACTCATTTATTTGTTGCTTCCTCTCTTTGATTTGAGCAGGCAGAGAGGCAGCTGGAGGAATATAAGGGGATGAAGTCTTTCATTCTGGGCTGGACAGAAAAGGCGGAGGCCCTGGTCACTGGTAACATCATCTGGAGCTCTGCTTCCCAGCTGCAGGAGCAAATCCGAGCACACCAGGTGAGAGTCACATAGAGCAGTGTGTGTGCATGGCCTTACAGTTTCAGAAGTTGTTGCATTATTCACTATTTCTAGTGAGTCATGCGAATACCGCAGGTTTACAGTGATTTTTTCCACTTTTTGATATTTATTTTAGTGCAAAATTTGGTCTTGAGTTTTATTCTGGTCCCTCATTTTTTACAACCCTCAATCCTATGTACATACCACAAAGTTGCAGCTAATCAGATTCAGACAGAACCTTGGATGATCTCTAATGATATGACGTGTACTGTATGTTGATCGGCCTTAATTAGTATAATTGTCCAACACAAAAGGCTCATCTTTTTGACTTGTAATTAATGTTCCCATGGTAACAGGCAGTACTGCGGGAGTGCAGGGGTCTCCATGGCGACTTGGAGGCCATGGGGGAGCGGGAGGGGCAGCTGGGGGAGGTGCTACAGACAGAGGGGTGGAGCCAGCAGGTGAAACACCTCAGCAGACGCGCCGAGGAGCTGCAGCAAAGTGCCAAGACTCGCCTCCAGAGTCTGCAGGACGCAGCGAAGGTAATGGAGAAATATGTTCCGCTCTTAAGCAGGCTTCAGGAATGGCCTCACTTCAAACATAAGAAATACTGGATCTCAAATTGTTTTGGGGTAGAGACATCAAAACAGCCTTATTTGCATTTATATTATATTGTCATGGAATGTGGTTAAAGGAACCCAATGCAGTTTTCCTTGTAAACACACTTAGATTTGTTTACATAAAAAAAAAAAAAACTCACCAAAACACATTGTTTGTGTCCTTGAGGTTTAATAAACATGTTGAATGCATTTTCCACCTCAAAAGATATTTGCAAAGCTTTATTTTGGAATATTTTTAAAGGTGCATTGTTTATATTACCTTGTGTAATATGTCACCCCCATGCTCGTGGCGTGCTGGAAGAACATGTCATACAAACTGTATGGGGACCCAGAGCACAGACCACACTGGATGCCTTTAATTCTATCCCAAAAATTTCAGAAATTGTTGGTGCACAGTTAAAGGTGCCCATTACATTACAGTGAGTCACATTTGCCAGTGCTGTAACACCACAGTGCCCTCCTATGGCCATTCACCTTACATTACATCTGCTACTGCAAGCAAGTCAAAATATACAATAAGGTTTATTGCAAATAATGTTAACAAAACTGTTTACGCAGTACAGTAGGCTATATGTTGACATATGTGCTCATTTGCTGCCCCTCAATGACTCTGACAACTCACTGTCACATGTGCTTTCCGCTGATATGTTGAATCTGTCCCTAGGACATGTTGCGTCTGGAGGCGGAGGTGAAGAGCCTCCATGCCACCCTGGACCAGGTGCAGGTCACACTTGCGTCTCCTGACCTCAACAGGCTCAGCCTCAGGGAGCAGCTCACACACAGACAGGTACACACACATGAACCCAGTGGAAATGCTGTATTTGCAATCACTGTGCATGCAGAAATCAAATTTTAGACGTTCAGCATGGTTGAATAATGCTGCACATGCCCAGCACATGCCACCACACAGAACATGCACCAACCAATGCCTCAACTTGCATCCACCTGCACTCAGACTGACTCAAAACTAGCAATAATGCTCATGCTGTTCATACATTAAAGAAATAGTCCCACCAACTCTCCCTTACATCCGCCGTTATTCTTCCATAAGCGTCTGTTGGTGGAGATGGAGGGCTTCAAGCATCAGGTGGCGGCGGTTCAGCGGTGTCAGAGCGCCCTCCGGCTACCAGAGGAGGTAGTGGCCAGCTTGCCGATCTGCCGCACAGCCCAGACCCTGCAGCAAGAGGCCAGCCAACTGCAGCACACCACCATCCAGCAGTGCAACATCTTGCAGGTAGGGGGCAGTCCTCTCATTGCAAATGCACTGCTGATGCTCTGTTACATCAAGTCAAATTTATGTATGAAGCGCTTGGTCCTGGTGATAGAATAACTTCCCGAATATATATGACTTTATAAGCCTTCTCAGGAAGGTCTGGGTGCAGCGAGGTCCAGTGATATCCCCTCATCTATTGGTGCACTGCTGATTTTGCTGTGAAGCTCATTCTAGTGATGATTAGACTTTGGAATGAAAGAATGAAATGACTTTGGGAGACCTTGGAGGACAAACACCCAATGCATCTTAACCATCTTAACCATATCCAGAGGGATTTGAAACAATGAATGCCTGTATGCTTACAGTATTGTAGATATTGGCTTGTATCCCTTTATATCTTGAACACAGATCTATATATGTGAATTAACAGAATATTCTGAATATTACTGTGGAGGCAGAGCTGACACAGACTGAAAAAGCCAACAGTGATCATGATAAGGTTTGACACACTTCATTGCTCTTCTATTTTCCCCACATCTGAGATATCATGTCTGTGGACATCAGTTCATCCTGTTGTTATACATAGAATATGGGCTTAATTTGTGCCGCATATATTGCTGCACATATTGGAATAACACTGTGCATGTAAACATAATCAGTGACACACATAAGGAATCAGCATCTGGGAAGCAGGGTGACTTAGTGAGTAGGGAGACTGGCCTTCAGCTGAAGAATTGAAGATCAACCCCCTATGTTGCCAAGTATCTATCCTACTGAAAAGTCCTCCACCAAAAGACTGAATCCCTGCAGTTCTAAGATCATGTTCAGTTTTTTACCCTGACCTCTGAACTGCCCGGAGGGAGGCAGGAGTGCAGACATTCTCCTTACAGAGATCACATGTTATAAAGGTTTAAATAATAAATGGTGTAGTCTCATCCTTTCCGTGTTTTTTTCTTGTTTCCCAGGAGGCCGTGGTGCAGTATGAGCAGTACGAACAGGAAGTGAGGAACCTCCAGAGGTTAATAGAAGAGGCCCACCGCATCATTCAGGACCGTCCAGTCTCCACCAATAACATCCAGGAACTCCAGGCCCAGATACACCACCATGAGGTGAGATGAGTTTGACTTGAGCTGAGCACCACATATCAAAAATCCCAAACAACCGGTTCAACTGAATGAGAGCAATTCAGGCATCATTTTCCAGTTTTTGTTTGCCTCCAGGGCACTCCATTTGATATCTAAGAAAATTAATATGCGGTTAATGTCGGAAATGGATTTTGTAATGAGGTCATCGACTTCAACATCAAAGATCGGAGAGAGAGAGAGAGAGAGAGAGAGTTTTATAGTCAAAGTCATATTGTTACTGCCATTCTTATTCTTCTTCCTGTAACAATTTTCCCCCTCTAGGCCATATAACTTTGGCAACAGAAAGGTATTTACATGCCATGCTAATAAACCAAGCTGAAACTGAAACTGAGAGAACAAGAGTGAGAGACACACTCAGAGAGACAGAAAAAGAGAGAAAGAGGGGTGAAGGGGAGAGAGGAAAAAAGATTTGAATCATGTTACGTTTCCTGCCGTCTGCAGTGGAGCAAGAAAGGCAGCAAGATGGATATTTGTGGGTAACCATTAGGGCTGAATCAAACTGTTCTTGGGCCAGTTAGACATCAAATCTAAATATTTCAGTGTCAAGAGTTAAATTGAACGAGGCATACGCTACGCTGACTGTGTCGGACTAATCTGAGTGGAAAATCTGTCTTCTGCCTTTGCTCTGTTTGCTGACACTGTTTTCCTTACGTCCCAATGCAAATATGTAACATTGGGAAATGTCCCAATGGTCCTTTAAAGTTCACAGAAATCCAAGAATAGCTGATGCCAAGTTGACCCCATTTTAACATTGTGTTATCAGCCTGCCATACAGAGGTCTAGTTTTGCCTCTACAGGCCCAACACAAACAAAATGTACACCTTATCTGATGGTGCATGTTAATACGCTATGCATGGGGATGACATTCCTGCTAGACTGTAGATGGTTATATTGACCCGCATTATCTAAGCACAGATTTCAGTTCCTGTGCTTTCTGTTGCTTTTTGACTTTGCTGAGTAAGTGTGTTTGATCTCCCATGCAGAGAGAGAGGTAGAGAGGAAGGAGGGGGGTGCAGAATGCAGAGAGAGAGGCACAGACCTGCAGAGAAACAGATCAAATCTCTCTGCAGGCAACACATTTTTTCATTACACTGTGGCTCTTAGGGTGCAGTCGATTGCGGCTACTTTTCCATACTTCCTGGGGGAACACGTGCACCTTGGTGTTTAGAGATATTTTCTTGTAGTTGCAATCTCTCGGTCGCTACAGAGTGGCTTGGCATGCCGCTGTGTTTATGTCTGAGTCGGGTCTCTAAGCTAAGCTGATAGCTGCAGGTCCGCTGGCCCAGTTAGTCACATGACCTGATTATCAGCGCATCGACCATCTGCGGGACAGAGGGAGGAGGAAAAGGAGGGGGAGGAGGTGGAGGAGGAGCTGGCTGCCCATACCATAGCTGTAATTTGACACCCTCTCTGTCATTCTTTCTCTCTAAACACTCCCTCTCTCCTTGCGGCTCCCTTTTGTTGGAAGGAATCTGCCCCGAGGATTGGTGGAGCAAGGAAGTGACAGGAGGGGTGGAAGTAAGGGAGAGGGGGTTGACAGTGAGATCACTTCCTGTTTTTCCTTGCTCTTTGTGTATATGAGTGCAAGAGGGAGTGTCTGAGGGATTTTGAACTATTTCTGCGAGGGTCTCTCGCTGTCTCTCTCTCAACCAAACATCCTGTCTGTGGGGCTCGCCGCCGCTCTGAGTCACCCGCCTCTGAGCCGCTCTGATTGGCTCACAGAGATCGGAGAGCAAGGGAGAAAGAGAGGCAAAGGCAGAGAGAGAGAGTGTATGTGTGTGTGTGTGTGTGTGTGTGTGTGTGTTTCACAGAGAGTCAGGCAGCGCTATTCTCTCTCTTTCTGTCTCTCTCACACACTGCGAGGCTGAAAACGAGAGACCAGGAAAAGAAGAGAATGCGTCCGCTTCACTTACTCCTCTCGCACCGGCGGCACCACATTCAACGCTGAACCAACTCACCAAAGCCTCCACCTCTCACCCCAATTTTTCACAATCCTAGGACCTATTGATTTTCTATTGTGGACTGAACCACGCTCTCCTGACCCTGGGGTCGCTGCTGCTGTTGTTTTTTTGGGGGGGATGTTTTGACA
>OMKZ01043079.1:0-10598 GCA_900302535.1 Neoniphon sammara
GTTCACAGTTTTCTCCTCTTAAAATATTAATAATCATCATCATAATAATCACTTTTATCACATATGCAATTTGAATGGGTTGTTGTTGTTGTTGTTTCCAATGATTTGTTAAAAAAAAGTGCTTGTTTGATTCCATTGATAAAAAAAAGGAACAGCAAGTAGTTGAAAAGTGGTGAAGAAAAATCTAGTCGGCAACAGCATGATGAAGTGATTACTATATCAAGGAGGACTGGTGTCCATTGCATTCGGAGACAGAGGGCCACGATGCCTATGAGCAGCGGCCTTCGGTGAGAAGTTTGACTTTTGGGTAGAATTTTGTCTAGGCTACGTCTCTTGTACGGGCCACTGGTTGGCGCAACCAGAAGGAGTGCATGGTTAGGCAGGCTTCATCAACTGACACTGTATACTGACAAAACAACAGTCATTAGGTTTAAACATCCTCTTCTATTCAAAACATGCTGTGTGCGCACCATGGGCGTAACATCCACAAGAATCCATACTACCTCATGTACATGTGTGGCTCTTTATAAATGTCAGTGGATGTCTTCACATTGACACAACAGTACCATAATCTCGACAAAGCTAAACGCAGTAGAAACCGAACAGGACGATCACGTATTGTATTTTGTTGTTCTGATGAGTTAAAAAAAAAAAAAAAAAAAATGAAAGCTTTGTAGTCTCAAAGTACACCTGTAAAAAGTGTGCTAATTGCATCTCATAATACAAAGTCTTATTACACAATTTTGCCTATTTCCTGAGTTAATACGTTTCTTGTAACAGACAATATATACTTTTTTGCCATTTGAATTCTGGGCCTTTCCCTGCCACAAACATTATTATTATTGAAATTATCAACATTATTCATTATTACTTTACAAATGGTATGATGATTGGTAAAACACAAGGGTTCAGAGAAAGAAAAAGAAACAATCAAGCAAGTTCATAGCTACCCTCTAAATGTTTTAAATTACATTTAAATCTACGGTTTACGTTCATATCATATCCACTACTCTAAACAAAATTAAGCGACTAAATACATAATAAAAAAGAGAATATTTAAAAAATTGCATTTGAGGCCATGGAAGACCCTCCCTGGTAGTTTTTGTATCAACATTTAATGGCAGTGTTTTTAAAAAATTACTTCGCTACAAGAACAAAATTAAGATGGGTATAGGGACAGCACGGAGAGTAATAGAACAGCCCCCAACTGGGTTCACCTCGTTTGACCCTTATCTGAAACTTTGGCTTGTCGGGGTTTTCGATCCTGTACTCACTGGCTCACTGACGTCAGCTAACAAACTGGTATACCCTGAGAATTCTGACACTGGAGTCCGTATTCGGTGGTCGACCTCTGCCCCGGGATCGCTGCCGTAGCTCAGAGGGGTTCGGCGCCCCGACTTGAACTGGGAGCCAAAAGCCTGAGCGAAGTTCTCGATCTGGTATGTGGCTTCCTTGGGGGGGTTCAGCGGGGACAAATCTGGGTAGCTGGAGCCGTTGGTGGGCGCGGTACTCCCTCCTGCCTTGGCCTGCGGCCCCTTTGGGCCCTCTGCTGGGGCAGTCAGGTCCTGGGGAGGTAGGTTGAAGGCGCCGGGGGAGTGCTGCTTCTCCAACTGCTCGGTCAGCTCCTGAGATGGAGTAAGCTGCTGGTGGCTGGTTGACTCCAAGCTGAGGTGGTAGCCCGCCTGGGAGGGAGAGCCAACCAGCATGCCGAAGTGGGACTTGGAGGAAGAGGATGAGGAGGTTGATGAGGGGGCGGCGATGGGTACTGGGGAGGAGACGGCAGGCGGGTAGCCGCACTCTAGCGGGGACGTGGTATAGACGTGCTTATCGGAAAAGAGGGGCCCTGTGGGACTGGAACTGCTGGATAAGAGTGGGAAGGGCCCAGTGGGGCCCAGGCTGGGGAAGGGTCCGCTGTGGCTGGTGCGCTCCAGGGCCTGTAGAAGGAACTTGGAGTACTCGCTCATCACTACAGTCTTATCGCCACTGTTGGGTGAGTCATCCTCCAGCTCAGGGGTAACGGGGGCGGCCGGCTGCAGGTCCACATGGTGCGGGTGATCTGACAGGTCAAAAGTCACGTCATGGTGGTGCGTCCCTTCTGGTTTGTGGCTGTAATGGTCCAGCAGACTCTGCAGCACCTCATCTGGGATGCCCGACTTGTCGTGCTTTAGTTCCAACGGTGAGGAGTCCAGCATGGCCAGTGTGGGCTCGGGCCCCAGGGAGCCCTGGATTACACTACTGCCCTGGGGCGCCATGTGCAGTGAGCTGGCTCCATAGTCACTGTTTGCCGCATGGAGGTAGCGCCGCTTTTTCACAAACTGCATTGCGTCGTCATAGTTGCTGCTGGTGGTGGGCCCCTGCTTGGCGCCCCCTGCTCCCTGGAGCAGGCCCATGTTATCCAGGCCTGCACCCCCCACATGATCCATTGAGCCCGGTTTCTGGGACAACAGCTTCTGTCCATGGAGGGAAGTGGAAGACTCAGCGCCGTCTTCCAGGGAGAGAAGGCCCTTGTCCAGACCCTTGCGGCCGGCCTTTTTGAAGACCAGTTTGGGAGTGCGTCCCTGCATGGTGGGGCCAGAGCCTGAAGGTTGTTCCATGCTGAAGTCCTGTAGGCCCAGGTCACGGGCCATCCCCCCAGAGGATGAGGCCGCCGCCACTGCTGCTGAGGCATTCTTCTTCCTCTTACGCTCGCCGCCCTCGCTGTTTTTGGACTTGGCCCTCTTGCGTCCAGAGGTGGTAGCGTTTCCCTGAGTGAGTGAATAGCTGCCCTGACCTAGCTCCGCCTCGCTGAGCTCCAGCATGTTGGGGTCCAGGCCCTTCTTTATGGCTTCTCCACAAGTCCGCTTGTGCTTCAGTAACCGGTCTGTTCTTGAGAAAAACTGAAGACAAAGGGGACAAAGATGACACAGATGAGCAAAGAGAAAAACTGTACTTTGCTTGGTTATGCTATATGTACATAAAGTTTTTAAAAAACATACAAAGCTTATAAAACAAAAAACAAAGAAAAAGACCCAATTAAAACACCGTTAAAACAAATTGGAATGTTAAGGGCACAGGAAACACTGTGTTTCTCTGAGGCTCGTTTTTAGGTCTGATGGAAAATGCCTATAACTGAAGGCCAGTGCAGCCTCTGCAGCAGAGTCATGATGACACAAGTGACAAAATATTCAGTGGGGTCGTAAATTAATTCAGTGCTAAAATCTGAAAGGGCTTTAAAAAAAAAACTACACTGGAAGTAAGCTCCATCTCACATAAAACTAACCATTCAAATACAAGCTATATTTATAAGGTTAGATGATCTTACAACTTTAAAATATTTAGTGGGGAGGCAGGGTCCACTGAAGGTCACTCTGAAATATGACTACGGCTCTATCCAGACCGGATTAGTATTACAGGACAATGTCACTGATGTCTTTACATGTCTTTATATGGCATGTCAACGATTTCTTCGCATGGGATTAATGTAACACATTATTATTCCCTAAAATGACAAAAGATTTATTTCATTTTCAGAATAATGTGACACATTACTTCTGCCCAACAATTCTCACCAGGGAAAATAAGTCATGACTTGCAATGATGTTGTCCTGACAGCAATTACACACAGCATCATTTATCAATTCAGAGGATATGATGTTAATATCCCCTTTGCTTTAATAAAGAACCATTTCTTAATCGTATTGCGTCTAGTATTGGTAATTTTTTTAAATCAAACTCAAACTATTCATTCAGATTGGGCTAATAACTGACGTCGGATGTCAGAGTTGCTAAATACAGTTGGTTATTTGTCTGTAAGCATTACCGCCATATGCACATCCTGTAATAGTGACAAATAACTTTGTTCGGCACAGGACTAAGAATAACTGAATTACACTGGTGAAAATCACATTACCTGAACTCCTCTGGTAAAATCAATCCTGTCCGGACAAGACTTTATACTATATTTAAACAATTAGTCTGAAAAGTGTGGAATGGCACACAATAGAGTTGTCTAGACGTTGCTAATAATAATGCTTAAGCGTTTTCTTAATAATGCACAGCATGCACTATTCATTAAAAGCAAATCTCTGCTCAGAAAAGAAAATTAAAAACAAGTAAAACCCAACAGGATAAAGTAAATTAAAAAATAATAAAATGCATAAATAAGAGCATCAAAAGTGATAAGCTATTTAAGCAAACAGACTACATGTTGCATACTTGTTGGCAGGTATCGCAGCGATATGGCTTCTCGCCACTGTGTGTCCTTTTGTGCCGCTCCATATGGTACTTCTGGATGAAGCGCATGTTACACTGGTCACAGCTAAAAGGCTTCTCCCCTGCAAAAGACACAGACAGCATTGACTGCTTAAAGGCAAACATTTCTCCAACAAAGTGTACGTAAACTGTTACTTATAGCAAATGAATGGTTTCACTGATTCGCCACTCAAACCGACTCTAAACTCAAATGAAATGTTGAAAGCAAAGCAACTCATCACTAATAATAACAACACGTCCCGTTGTGCTTTACTTTAATTCTGGCATTAAAGTAAAGTACCCCTACAGAATCTGGGCATCTTGTTTTTGGAATTTTCAATAATTAGAATTGTTCATCTGTTTATTAGTGAAATTGGTGCATTTATTTGTTGCATGTTTAGGTTGTATTTTTTTTATTCATGTCATATTTTGTGATATTAAATTTTTAATTTTTTTTTTTAATTATGTGGACCCTAGGAAGACTAGCAACCACTTTGCGGAAGCTAATGGGGATTCAAATAAAGACTAAATGAACAAATGACATGCAGATCGTCGTGCCTTTAGACACAGAAACTCACCACTGTGGATCTTCTCATGCCGCTGCAGCAGGTACTTCTGGATGAAGCTCATGTTACACTGGCTGCACCGGAAAGGCCTCTCACCTGTGCGATCAACAATACAACCATCCGCTCACCACGTTAATTAATGCTCAGCATGTCTGTAAAACCAGCATCACATAACTGTGTGCACCATGTTGTCGCAATAACCATGAACCTGTGACATATGATCAAAAACTTAATGCATGAATACCTTACAAAAAATATGTACTATGGGTCTGCCTATTGTACTATAAATGAATGGATATTTTAAGGCAAACCTGTCATATTGCACTGTGTATATCTTGGAATAGCAAAGGGATTGACCTACTGGCTTAGGAAAATAAAGCAAAACAAAAAATAATCCAGAAGAACTCTTTTTTATGTTAAAAAATATACAGTAGACTGGGGAAAAAGAAGAAAATAAGTTGCATGGGAAAAGGCCACTGAAAGCGGCACTATGTGGTTTTGAAAAGACGTCTAATTTGTGATACACAAATGCTTTCAGTTTTTGATCAACTGTGACAGATTTACAGCTTTGAGTGATGCAGGGTAGCTGATTGTAAAAGTCTTCTTTTAGGAATTCAAGTGGATTAACAGAGTCAACAGTGATGTATCAGACAGAAAGGCTTGTTAAGAGAAAAAAAAATCAAGGAAATTAGTTTAAGCGTTTACGAGTTCAAGTTCAAAGAGCCATGTGGGGAATTCCCGGCAAGAGAATGACTATTATGTCCAGAAACATATGAGTCATCATTTACTCATCCCTAACTTTAGCAACTGTCTGGTTTTACATACAGTCTGTGTCACTCATGAGGTTGAAAGGAAATAAACACCACTGAATGACAGTGAATAGTTTGGTCTTCACTGGACATTTAAAATTTATTTTCAATCTGTCCTGAATAACTTTTGTTCCTTTGTCCCCCTTTCCATACCCTTAAAGTATGTCTGAGCCTGCACATTTCATCAACATTACAGTGGGAATTATCAACATAATGATGCTCTGATCACAATATTGATTTGTCAGCTGCCTGGTGGTCTGATGCAAGCCTTACAGTCACGTCCTGTGTGCCTAAGCAGCATTTGAAGCAGAATCACAAACTAATAATAAAACCTAAACCCATACTCAAATCTGGGAAACAGGCTATGGGGGAAAATCTCCCAAGCACCGAGAGCCTCTCACCTGTGTGGATGAGCACGTGTCTGCGCAAGTGGTAAGAGCTGCGGAAGGCAGCGTTGCAGTGCTCACAGATATGTGGTTTTGAGTTGGGAGACAGGCAAGCCCCATCAGCATCCAGCATCATCGCCTATAAAGGGAAAGAGAGATATATACAAGTGGTCAAATTTTGCACTTAAAAAATACTAACACTGGATGACCTTTCATCATTACACTACAGCAAATGGAGTTAATATGTTAATGTAAGACTATTGTCATTGTAAGGCAATATTTTCTAGCTGCAAAACACATGAAGTTTGAAGTATGACAGAACTGGGGGTAAATCATTCAGATTAGGTAAAACAGATGTGGGTCTGACCTTTGCGGCATCACTGCGTTTCCGGCGGGCTTTGCCTCCTTGTCCGTCCCCGTTGCTCCTCCGTCCTCGTCTACCTGCGGACTCTTTTGGCTCTTTACCTGGTCTTCCAGGCATCTGAGGACAAAGTACATTAAATCAAATGTGGGCAAATAGAGGCAGAAATGACAACTCCATGGGTGAATAAAAGCTTGTTAAGTATTACCAGATTCTCCACACAACTGGACAATAATTACCTACACACCAAGGGGAAAAAGTAATCTCTACGATGCCAATGCTGACTTGACACAAACACTTCAGCGGCACTTAATAAGCCAAATGAGCACATTATTAACAATGACCCGCGTCCCCTCACCGGTTCTCCGAGGGCCCGAACGTTGCTGAGGCTGAGATCATGCAGAAGCATGTTCTGGTGGTTGTGGTGGTGGTTGCCGAAGGACATCTCCAGCATGTCAGTGCCACTCTTCCCCGCGCCCCCTCCGGCACAGTTCACCCCTGCTCCTACACCTCCTCCGCCCCCGCCGTAGAGGGGCATGCGGTAGTCCAGCTCGCTCAGCCGCTCCTGCTTAATGCCCATGCCATGGAGGAAGCCCCCAGTGTTGGCGGCAGTGATGCCTTGGTGTTCAGGGGGTGAGTCGCGCTCCTTCTTGAGGATCATCTCCTGGGGTAGCTCGCCCATAACAGACTGGGAGGCCAGCCGTGTGAAGCTGGTGACAGGCGGCAGGTGACTGAACATGAGCATGCCTGGTGAAAAGTTGGGGTCCATGCCACCGTTGCGCAGAAACTCGTTGCCTAGTTTGTCTTGGATAATACTCATGGTGGTGGTTTTGTTTCGTGCAGGGGGGAAGGAGGGCAAGAAAACTAGAAAGGAATGCAGGGGGAGGATATCCTGTAAGAGAGGGCAAAGGCAGAAATGCCAAGTTAAGTATTGATAAATACAGAAAAGAAGAAATAAAGCTACAAGTTCAAATACCATGCACATTTTGTTCTGGGTGAACATCTTAGCATGCCTATGACAGTGTGGCTTGCTGAATACTAGAATTATTGGCTGTGTCACAAATCTTTTTCAAGAGGGAAATTTAGGTTGTCACATAGACACAGTGAACTTTTACCGTGTCCTCAACATTTCCTCTCAGTAACCCATTAATGACTTGATAGGATTTATTGGGCTTTAACTAAATGGAACACCAGGTGCAAAGTTGTTGGTTACTGGAACCCTCATTCAATACCACTTCACTTCTGATGTATTTTATCTAATATTTGGACACATTTAATTTTGAGAAGCTCACAGGATACATGACAAAATTCCTCATCTGACTGCAATTTTGTAAAATACTCAAGTGCACATAAAAACATAATATTAATCAGCAAAACTATCCAAGGTTAAGTCAAAGCATCGAGTTGCTATTGTATTTGGCCTTTTACAAAATGAGACAATAAGGATACAAAAGAAACACTATGTATTTGCAGCAAAATCCAGTCCATTTCTCCGTTATCTCACCAGCTCAGTAAAGATTAACATCTCCAACAACCTGTAGGCCTATGTCTTCAACACTGGACTAGAGCCAGAAATTAAACTTGACCCAGTTTAATATCAAACCTAAATCCAAAAAGTCCTCAAGTTCATCTGTTCTCAGTTGAGTGAAACAAAAATATATATACACACACACACACACCTTTTGAAGATGCAATAAAGTTAGGATTTTATATTTTTAATCTTATCCTGGTTAACAAAAACACAGGTGACCTCCGTGAATAGCTCCACAGACTTGGACGTAGGCCTTAGATGTGGAAAAAAATCTATAATACATTCTGTATTTGACGGTCACATCACCTTACCCTAAAGTACAACTGCGAAGCTGTGTAACCCATCAAAATACAGAGTCAATTATTTTATAGTGTATGCTGTAAATTAAACAAAAAATGCTTCTGCGCCTTCTATTCAACATATGACAAAAAATCAAATATATGTCTTTAAAATATTTAATGCATATCACGTGTTACTCTACGTGCGACATTTTGTATCACATGCGACTTGGACTGTAGCCAAAAAATATCTGCTCTGCTACTGCAATCACTGTTAAAATTCCCAATTGATTTTGCACAGTGGATGGTTATTTACTATTCATAAATTTATGTTGCACAACACTTTCAATGTTTGGCAATTAACCTGACATAAATGAAAAGGTTGGTGCGTTAGTTACAATATTGGCAAATTTATCGGTTCAGTACACTTGCCTACAACAAACGATATTTGGGTCAAAACTAACTAGGGATTTCAAAAATTTGTGGCAGACACACTCGAGTACCTAACCAGGATGTGTATCGAAGCGACCAAAGGAGAATGGCTGGAGAGAGAATTTATTGTTTAGTCTAGACTCCAGCCGACCATTTGGCTTCGCGACATTGAATTCTGCAGAAAGCGGATGAGCTTTTGTGATGCATAGTAGTTAGCCAGCTAGCCAGCTAGCTAGTTAGCATAGTTAGCTAGCCGGCTAGCCACAATGAGACAATCAATGCATCTTCAAATCCTCAATCAAAACAATCGGCTAGTCTGTCTTAACTATATTGTAAGCTACATCTGATAATTTAGATAAAATAATTTCAGCATTTACAATGATGGGACAAGAAATAATGTGTAATATCGTTAAATAATCTGTGAGATGTTCTTTTAAAAGCAAACTATTGTAACCCTATCAGGCTGCTAGCCTAGTGTTGCTACCAAGCTAGCTAACGCTAACATAGGATATTAATTTGTTGCTGTAAAATCCTATTTCTATTGTTCAAACACTAATATTGTGTGGGCAATTCTTCAAATACACAACATACGAAGTAAAACAGGTACACGCTGTATTATAACCGTGGATGGGTTGAATTTATAACCAAGCTTGCTTTAAAGTCAATGGCACGAATTACTCATTCTCCAATTCCCAAGCTTTGATGAGGCTCGTGAAATCAAATCTGTCTGGCTGCAAGCAAAGCTGGCGCTCTATTTATTGATAGCTAGCTATAATTATAGCCGGACGGCACTCACCACTACATTTAGTTAGCAATACATTCCTCGACGTTTGCGGTACATGTGGACCTTAGATCCCATGCCTGAGCTAAATAAAGCTAGACTCTGTGAGCCAGTTGTGTTTATAACAATCAAGCTTCCACGAGCTAGCTAACTGCTAGCCGCTTCAACTAAAAACCCGCATTACGGCCCATGCAACAGAAACAATGATGCTGGCTTTCAGTGCATCTCCCGTTTGCGCCGAGCGTTTTGCTTGACAATTCCATCGCGTAAATCTCGACAAATTCACAAAATTAGTTATAAATAAAGGTCGCTTTGAGTTTCCACTTACCTACACATGACCGCAGTTGATTTTAAACGTGCGTATATTCTCTCCTTAGTCGCCGCTTCGGGGTTTTATTGCCAAAACATTGTTCTCCGGCGGTCGCTGCTTTCTTCCATCTTGTCCTGGCGCGGGGAATTATGGGTCGAGCGGACGGGTCGTGAGAGGAGACAGGCGAAGGCTATAGAAGTTTGTGAGAGCTTGACTGGACATTGTAAGAAGTCTGTGGACCTCCACAGCAATTCAAACAGTTACGTCTCCAGACAATCTTCAGCTGTACAGTCAACAGGACATAATGTGTCAGTATGGGCTCACTGTGCCGATATGGATCATTCCGTGTGGGGCCCTACAGGAACATACAAAGACAAAGACAGCCTAAATAAAGACTTCATTTCCAACAAATATATGTAGGCTACATTTTGGGCATGTTTCATGACCTGGATCCTTATGTATTGTTCAGTTTTTACAAAATATAGTTGATGGAGCTTCCAAAAACATTTTATTAACCAACCTTAAATCTAATTTGTTTATTCGTCATAATATTTTATCCTAAATCAACGGAACATCTTAAATGTTTTAGGATTGATTTATAATTTAATGTTTAGCAGCCATATCTGTAATGACAGAACACCCTCTCAGAGAATAATGGTTCTTTATTTTCTGTTATTAAAAACATTAGAAAGTTTGATGAAGCCACAACTTGTGTTGAGTGTCAACAAACAATTTTCAGTTGCTCAGAAAAATAATTAAACTGGAAATGACAACAAAATGAATTGTTGTAATAATGATAAAATACATTATTATTATTATTATTATTATTATTATTATTATTATTATTATTATTATTATTATTATCATTATTATTATTATTATTGTTGTTGTTGTTGTTGTTGTTGTTACTGTTG
>OMKZ01043081.1:8783-36111 GCA_900302535.1 Neoniphon sammara
GGGGAGTGGGGTGTCCTGCATGGAGGGGACAAATCACTTGTTTGGGGGTTTGTAGGGTTCCAGAAGTTGTTGAGAGAAGGTGTTGACCTTGTCAGCACCTCGTACTTCATGGGGCAGCAGTGGTAACTTGACTATGTGGAAATCTTCATAAAGGTCCTCCATCTGGTGAGAGGAGACAGACGGTTACTGGGGGACAATGATAGGTTATGAGCACTTTTATTTGAAACTAGAAGGATATAGTATTATCCTAACTTAGTGTTTAGTCTTAGTTTTTAAGACATTCTTTTGACTAAATTTAAGGCAGATTTTTGGGAAAAAATAATTTTGTCTTATTAAAGTAAGCATTGCAGTGAAGTAAAAAGTAAGTACTATATATTTGTCCAATGAAAAGTTAAGTTTCAGGAAGCAAGATGGTTAAAATAGCAAAACAGTTTCCTTAAAGTTAGACAGAAAAGTGATACTGAAATAAATCTAACCATTGCATGTTTTTCCACAGAACTTGGGACAAGTAAGTATAAGGATTGTCTTGAATTTGTCTCTACAGGCAAGCATGACAGGTAAGTATAAAGTAATTTAATCTAGAATAGACATTTTCCCAATAGTGAGTGTAGCAGGTAAGAATAAAGTCAGTGTTTGGTTTAGTAGGTTTAGTTTTATAGTATCACAAATGTGGACTTGGGTAAAGAAGAGTAGGCATTCTTTATTAACAATAGGGTAGAACTTTTGGCACCAGTTTTGGGATATTCTGGATATAGTATTTATAAGGAACTTAGACCACAGTTAATTCAAATATCTGTTTACATGCAGTGATACATGTATCCTGTCTAAGGTTTCCTTGCCTGCTGCTTGATTTCAACAAGGTGTTTTTATTTAGCCTATTAAATAATACAGATAATTCAGGTTATCAACTATGGGCAATGAGAGCATTAGGCTATACTAAAAGGTGATTGTCTCCCATATGGCTAGCCACTCCTGATCCACTTCTGTTATTAATAGTAAGCTCTTTTTAATATTTTCCATTATGACCTGACCTGCTCAGCTGTCCTTGGGTTCTCTGCCTATTTCATCAAACACACTTTCTGTGTTTTAGTGCTTTCTTACACTCATGAATTGTAAAATATTCATTTCTTTCATTATGGAAAGCAAGCAACTCAGTTTCTTTATCTCCCTAAAAGTAATAACCTTTATTATCTGTCATTCTGTGTGTTTCAGTTGTAACGGTAAGCTGATGCTAAGGGAATGAAAGAATAGTAAATAAGGAAAGTGCTTGTGAAAGTGTAGCCTGCTGTTACTGTGGAAACTGCACTGACCGCTCACAAAAGCCAACAGTAGGCAGAATAAGGTGTTTACATGCCTCAGTATCCCGGTTAATATCTGCATTTCCCAGGTAGCATATTAGGGTCTCGCATAATTGGGATATTAGCTTATCCCAGTAACTGTAAATAAGATATGGCATTTAAATTTGCCAGAACATAGATGGAATACTAGGTATCCCGATCATAACTGTGCATGTAAACATGCTCATTGATGGTTTGATCTGATAGGAAAATCATTTTTCCACAAAAGTTTAAGAGCAGATTTTGACCCGGGGTTTTAGCGCTGCCCATTGAAACTGCCACCGAACTACACAGAGTATAAACAACCATCAACTATTTTTTTCTGTGTAAACACAATCTTTGAATCTAGTGCTCTCACATACAGACATAACACACATATACACAGACTACTGCATACCTGGTCTAAATACTTGGACTGAATTTTATGGCGGGCTTCACACATCTTACACGGCCTCTCGCCATCGGGGAAAACAAGTTGGTTGACGATAATATTGTGCGTGTCGATGCGGCACTTGGCCAGCTCCTGGATCAGCCGCTCTGTCTCGTACAGAGACAGGAATTCAGCGATACACACACAGATGAAGGTGGTCTGGTCCTGATGGCCAGTTGAAGAGGAGGAGGAGGAGTCAGTATGCATTTAACACACTCTACAACAAAAATGTATTACTCGCCTATATGTTGATTTGCTCCAATAATCAAAAGGAAAAGGTATATATTAGAAAGAGGACTGTATTTTATCTGCAGATCAAACTGAGATGCCGCAGCACAATAATGTAAACAATGAAAACAAACCACTGGCAAAATATTATCTACTGAATAACTGCACAAAGGCAACTTTGATCATTAGCATCTACAATGAATTTAGCTACAGACAAAATGCAGTCAAATTATGGTGTTTGCCACTGACATTTTAGATGGATAAATTATTAGACATTTATTTGCTAAAAAGAGATGCTACTGGAGAAAAGGTAGTAGTAACAGTTTATAATTCTGTCATTACCTATATATTCGTGCTATGTACTACAATTTATAGCTCACAGTTATGAAACAGAAGTATTAAGGTGCATCGTGAAATGATTTCAAAAACATCACTGAAGATGTGACACATTAACATTCATAGACTGTAGTAACAAAAATGTGCTGGTGTTATATATACTGGTCTGACTTACGGGGTCTTTGAACTGCTCACTGACTGAGCGGATAACTGGCAGAGTCTCTTCTAGCTTAGAGGCCAGCTGGTCTGCATTCATGTCGCCCAGACCGAGCATGTTACACATCTAGAGAGAGGAGAGAGAAACAGAGACAGAGGTTAGGTGTGGGGGCTTCGATCATGACTAATGTTTACTACACAGAACAACTGAATCTCAACATCTATCAGCAGATAAACCCACATAAAAATGACATGATCTTTATTTCACAAAAGGCTCCTTGTTAATTTGCTTCCCCCTCTCCATTCACAGCTGTAAAAAAAAAAAACAGCAGAGTTGTGGTGTTTCTCTAAAATACACTCTACAAACCCATTTACATGAAAGTACATAATTGATCAAGTCAATTAATGAATGGATGTGGCTTGTCCTGTCTCACCTGAGAGATGAAAGGGCTAATCTGGTTCTTGATCTGCATGAGGCGGCCCAGACCTCGCTCCACAATGGTGGGGAAGTTAAGCAGCCGCAGCGTGTGGCCAGTGGGGGCAGTATCAAATACGACCACCGAGAAGTTCATTCCTTTCACTAACCTGATGCAAAGAGAGAGAAAAAAAAAACAACACATTCAAGTAGGTGTGGTACATGGAGGTGGGGTGGGGTCAGGTGATTTCAATATCTGAGTAACCCTTTCGTCCAATTTACTCTTTATACTGTTTGAAACAACAGCAGATCTGACTTATATGATAATATTAAATACTGGCCATGGTGTTAAAATACTATGGGATGTACACATGTAGCCAGTAGCCATGTCAAATTGGCACTGAGGCGAGGATGACAGTGGAGCAATTCTAACAAAATAAAAGCTGTTGTCATCATGCCATTGGTTGGAAGTTGGTGAGGCTTATGGTCATCAGGAGTTGACATTCAGGCTATTTTTCGACTAGCTATTTGGACCACTGGTTTTTCAAAGTTACTGGCCCAAACACTGAAACTGAGGGCCACACAGGAGCCATAGACACTGACAGTGCAGGCACAGGGGTATTCTGACACAAAAGTAAGAATTGGTCTTTACTGCGCTGAAGGAGCAGTGATTTGTGTGTACGCTGTGTAATCCATGAATAACACTGTTCATCTCTATGTTCACCAAGTAAGGCAGTAAGTAAGTAATGTAATGGTGCTACGTAATTAGTCCAAACCATGTTTTCGACACTGTCCATGCTTGATCACAGAGGGAAGTGTTTTCCAACAAGATAAGCACTCTGTCATATCACTGTATAATTATACCAGCCACATTTAGGTTATTTCTGATCACTGGCCAAGCAGATCAAAATCAATATTTGCTGGCCCAGATATTTGAGGAAACACTGTCAGGCAAATGGTAATATCAAGCTCTGGTATTGTAGAAGATGTCATGGAAACATATGTGTGACAATAACATGCATATTTTTCAAAATGTTGATGTTGAAACATTAGTAATTACTCATGATACTAATCACATACTAAAGCTTTTCTTCAACCCATAGAAAATAAAAGCCTACTCAATAGCCTACAGATCAACTGTAATCACCAACAGAGTGAAGTTGGGAAATTCATTTAATGAATTGCTGTGCCAAGTGACTTGCCAGCTCTGTAGTAGAAGCAGTCTTTAACATTCAAGGTAAAATGTCATGTGGTACAGTTTGCTCCTGGTTCTAACCACACCCAGGCATTGTGAGTTATCCTGCATCTAATAAAGATCTTTGATCAGAGTGCTGGCTAGCTCCTCCATCTATTTCACAATGCTCTGAAAGGTAAATATGATTCTGGGTCAGCATTACAGTTACAAAGTATCAAAACAATGTGGATTAGCCTTGCAGTGACTGCACAATCTGACCTCATGACCTCAGCATAGCTCATGGCCTCATCGATACCAGGGAAGGCGCTCATGGCTTCCTGCATCATCTTCTTGCCCATGCTCAACATGTTGTCCTCCTCAAAGAACTCATCTGGCAGCTCTGCCACACCCAGACTGGGGTCAATCTCCTGCATTCACAAACACACAACACAAACGCATACACACACAAATACCTAGAGTGTTAAAAAACTGGGTAACTTGCATGCTTGGTTTTTGACCGCCCAAAGCCATCTGGTCAATTACATGCTGAACTGTGTTTCTGAGGAACTGACTGTCATGAGATCGAAGAGCTGGTGGAAACGTGTGATGTGCTTACTTTTGCAGTAACAGCATAAACAGACCTCTTTGTTAACAAAAGTCATTATGTTTCCTATTACTTGTCAAACAAACTGAAATGGGGCAAAAATATAAACTAGGTGTGTATACATCATCTATGTCGTAGCATATATGCTTCCTTGATGTAAAAAATAAACATAACAAATAGATTCTATCAAGATTTGATTCTATCTGCATGATAGCAACAGCCCATACAACATTCCTGGGACACATTTTATGTGGACCTGTATTCTACAGGCAGTACTTCAACTGTCCAAAAGCCACTTCTGAACTGTTGTGCGATGAAATTGTGCCAGTTGTACCAAGTCCATATCATTATTTAGTGAAGTGATGTTCACTGCAACTTATTACATTAATTCTTTCACAAAAATAAATAAATAAACAAATAAATCTTTCAGCCTAAAGTGTTAAAACCTTACGTGCAGGTGACTTACCATGGCAAACAGGTTGTCATAGCCCTTGACCTTAGTAGGCACCTTTGAGAACTTCTGGTCAAAAGCATCAGATATGTTATGGGCTGGATCAGTGGAGATGATGAGGACGCTCTCCCTGACAGCAGCCAGCTGGACAGCCAAACTACAGCTGGACATTACAAAGGAAAGATACACTTGTAACGTTACTTCAGGCTGTGAGTGCAGGATTTAAAGCACGGGTTAACATACCAACTGTGAATCAACTGTGAATCTCTCCACTAATTATTTACCTTTAGGCTGATTCCATTGACCCGTTACGGTTGTGGGCATTAGTCTGTGCCTTCTGTGATATTTTCATACAGAATTCGTCAACTACATTAAGCTAACCACAGGTTAAAAGATTCACAGCACAGGCACAAGAGCGTACGCTAAAGGCAACTTAGCTAGGATATTATACAAGCATGAAGAAGAGACTTTTCCTGATTTCTGTTTTTGTATAGGGAAAGAAAATGTAGCCAGCAAGCTGTCGATGTCACCTTGCACATCGGTGATCGATCCAGCCAAAAAGGTCATAAATCGATGTGTCAGTTGGCTAACGTTAACGTTAGCTGGAATGCTTGAAAGAATTCCTGCTAGCTAGCACGCTAGCAAATTAACAGTTAGCCCAGCCTTTAGTTAGCTTATAGTTCAGACCGATGTTAATCTTAGGCTAGTATGCTAATATCCGGAAACTGTTAAATTCGTGTCGTGGGAACAAAGTGGCAAATCTGATACAACAGTAGGATCCACGTCAACGGTAGGTTGACGGCTAAGGTAGCTAACTGTTAGCGATGTAACATGAGAATACCATGTGGCAAGTGAGGATTTCTCTCCACTTACCTGCATGTCGTTTTACCAACACCACCCTTTCCACCTACAAATATCCATTTCAAAGATTTCTGTTCGATGATGTTCTTCAGTGTTGGTTCTAATGGTTCAACATCAGGCGCATCTTCAAATTCGTCTTCCAATGAAGCTGCCATCTTGCCTGTGTATACTGCTCAGGTGGAACGTACCAAGTCAGTGCTGCTGTTGCATTCAATTGCGCCTCGTGAACTCGTAATTAGAAGTTACACGTTCAGAGTTTTAGGTGGAAATACGGAACAGGATTATGTCCACATGTCAATCACCTATTGGGGATCTGGGGTTATTTATTTTGCAATCTGTGATGACATGGTTCATGCAGCATGACGCTGCATTCAGTTTTTATATGAAGGTCGGCGCATGCAAGCTTCGAACCTGAAATACCCGCCAGTCATAAATAGTATTTGGGAAGTTGGATTAGGCGATGGACCATGGTTTCTAAAGCTATCTGAATTCTGACATTAGCCTCCCACCATCACAGAAATATTTAAAGTTTCGCGACAGGATATAGTTCAAATAAAACCAAAATGGTTCGCTGTCCTATTTTGTCAGCACAACTCTTAAAATGTCATGACAGGACAAAAAATATTAATGGATTTTGAGGCTGACGTTGTAATGCTGTACTGCAAAACACCACGTCCTTTCACCCACTAAATACTTGTGTGATAATCGTGAAATGAAATTGATTAGGAGCAACCAGGCTCCAGAAAACTTCAAACATGGTATCCTGGGCGGATTCAGACACTTCCAAATTGTTGCCTTCAATGATTAACGATCAAGTCGTGGAGTTTCCCCCATATGACATGAATACAACACATCCCACAGACGACTGGTGGGCAGTACCAATGATGCAGGATTAATGTAACTGATAACATTATCAGTTCTACATGCAGGACAAACAGGCTTGTGACCCAGAGGTCACAGGTTTGAATCCCCAGAGCAGCACAGAAGCTGTGGGTGAACAAAGTAAATTATTCTAATACTGTATACTTTCACATGTGTCCCTCTTCCCTCCCTGTACAACTCCTTGTCAAGATACCTTTTGTGACTAGCAGTTGTGGTTATGCTGTGCAGCTCCCGGTGTAAATGTGTGCAACTGCATGAATGTGAAGCAAGGCATTGCTGGAAAAGAGCAAGTGGTACTCAGCCAAGTTTCCTGGTTAAGAATTTAAAAGCCAGCCATGGAGATGTAAGATGTTTATTGTATCCAAGTCATAGCAAATAACATTAAGGTTCATGCAATATCTTTATAGATAATTACAAGTGGCTATAACTACTGTATAATGATCTTAGATTTGAAAAATTAAAACAAAACTGATAGACATTTCACTTTTTTCTTATATCAGTGACATCACCTCAAACAAAATCCAAGAATAGTATACATACAGGCACCAATAAAAATCCTGAGGAACTGGCGATAAAAGCACCACTCTCTGTGTTTTTTGCCCCCGCTGTTGACTATAGGGTAGCAGTGCCTCCCAGGCTGATGGTTATGGTTAGGGTGAGGGTCGCAAAGCTGCCTTGCAGGCAACTTTCAGGGCAAGAAACATAGACGAGCTAAAAGCACTCAATTACATGCACATTTACATGCTGTAACCACAGGATAAGGCACCTGTCTCCATATACACTTTATCATTACTGCTCCTGTGCCCACCTCAGTGCTGTCATCAGGCCTAGCACCCTCTCTTCTAGACACATTACCACCCTTTTCTCTTTGCCAGCAGTGCCAAGCCAGTATCTTTATGTGTGTTGTCTGAGCCCGTGTGCACTCCATCCCACTGGGAAATGAGCAACTTCTCAATCCATCTGTTTTTACACAATCAGTCTGCCGCAGCCAGCGTGGCCAAAAAGTTGGACCCAGATCCACCCACTGGTAGCGTAATCCACATGAGGCCAAGCTCACCAACCAGTCTTGGACTGAGCTGGCAGCATCTGGGGGCAGAGAACTGAGATCCAAATCTGTGGCTTCCTTCTCTAGCCTCTGTCGGTAGTTTGCAGCACCCTCAGTCAGTTCTGGAGAGGCACTTAAGTTGAATCTTCCCCTGGCAGTGGCAGTGTTTGGCACAGACGCAGGCAGTGTATCAACACGGGACCAAGGTTGACCATCATTCTGACCTGCCTCAGAGGCTTCAGAGGGCTTTTCTATGGACATCCAGAATGGGTCAAAAGAGGATCCTAGGAGATGCAGGAGCTGGGAAAGGCGCTGATGTTTAGGTTTGGGCATATTGTGGTAGTCTTCAGCATTTGTCAGGAGGGAATATGGGCGAATGGGCTGCAGATAGGATGTTAATCGGGCTCTCAGCTGCAGAAATGGCAAATCCCAGGCTGCGTCCTTCAGGTCCCGAACAACAGTCTCATTCAGAAGCTGATTCTGGGTTGAAGTGTTTGAAGTGAAGGCTGTGGGTCCATTTAAAAGGAAAGAGATGTAAATCCAGAAGAGACAGACTCCACACCAGATCACTGGTCTGAACATGTTCTTAGGTCTGGATATTAGAATTAAAAAGCCAACATGCTAGTTATCCCATTCGGTCATGGGTTGTGTCTTATTATTAGTGGGTGTCTGAAGGACTCCGTGTACCTAGCGCCAGACATCCTTGAGCCTTGGCACAATAACACACTGAAATTAGTGCCTTATCACACAAACAGCAGACATATTATTGGATATGGCTGGAACACACCTGAGCTCCCACTTCTCTATGTTTAGGCTAATTTAACAACAACAAAGCATGACAAATCCTGAGGCTTAAAACACAATTTTTACATATTCCTATGTATATCCCCACTGGGCAAAGGAAATCAGAGCAAAGACAGTAGACGAGCCGAATTTTGCAGAGAAAGAAATTTGCATGGAATGAAAACAGCAGTAGTACACATTTCACTGTAAGCATGAAGAAAAAGAAGAAAAGCATGATTTGACCTCATTTTGGTTGTGTCTGCAACCTCCGACACAATATCATCACTACTCAGTTCTCACACATAGTATTCTTCATCTACAGATCAAAGGGACCTTCAGGCTTGAATGGGAAAAAAATCCCATTTGAGCAAGTCTCTGATATAGCAAAATAAAGACAGAACATGTTCATCAGGACAATGCCCCATTTATTTTTTGTCTACACAAAATCACCTGTCTGGCTCGCCAGCACATAACAGCACATGTCAAATATATTTTAACATCATGCTTGCCTGTAAACACCGGTTTAATTCAACATCATGATAATAATTTTCATAAATATTTTATATCAAGTGCTACTAACAAACTGCAGAGTTAACAGGGGAAAATGACATTTCTGTGACCAGTTGATTTGTCTCTGCTCCTGCACAGTGTCACTTTTTATGAAATACACAGTGTGTATGTGTGTGTGTGTGTGTGTGTGTGTGTGTGTGTGTGATACAGAGAGAGAGAGAAAGAGAGAGATTATTCTTCTGTGCAGTACAATGTAGCATGTACAATGCATATTATGGGAAAATTAAAAAAACAAGGTTTCATGTGTATAAAGAGCGACCATCTAAGGCACTTTAAGGGAAACCTGACTCTGGACAATAACTGTTTGTGGCTGAGTGTAATTCCTACAATATGGCAAGTGTATTTTGACCTTTAAGTCCTCCATCCTGCTCCTTTTAGTGCGTCCCCAAACTCAAAGTGAAAAAAGCTGGTCATGAGATGTTTCTTGCTGTCGAGTGGATTGTGGTGGCGGTCTGGACGTGGAGGATGGCGTGCTGCGAGCCGTCTGGCCGCTGTGGTCTGCCACCTTCGTCCGCTCCTCCAGAAACATGTCGAACTCTGAGAGGGACAGGTACAATTAGTTGAGTGAATGTGTGTGTTAGGGCTGAGCAATATATCTTATAATATACACAGTGATTTGAGATTAGATATCATCTGGGATTTTGGTCATTGTAATATTGATACAATTTCAAAGTTTCCTTTTCCTGGTTTTAAAGGGTACATTACAGTGAAGTGACACAATTTTATGAACTTACTAGCCCGTTTTGAACAGGTAAAATGCCTTTTCTTATTGATCATATCCACATTTCCATTAACTAATTACTGATTACACATTATCATTGCTAATTTTCCGAATTTTCATTTGAGTAAATATTGTATGAAAGGAAGAAAACTCATCCTCAGAATATTGTCACATTATCAATATTGATGTATTTGGTCTAAAATATTGTGATATTTGATTCTCTCAGTATCTCCCAGCCCTTGTGTGTGTGTGTGTGTGTAACAGAGAAAGTAAGCAACATGAAACAATTATATATATTTTATTCGCAGGCAAATAGCAGCAATGGATGGATTTAAGAGAAAATGACATACCTGCACTGGACACTCCCTCACAAACTGCAGACTGCTCTTGCTGCAAATCATAAGAATAAAGAACATCATGTTACACTTTTACTACATATCAAACTGTGTATATTTCAAAAAGACACTGTACAGAAAGACATGCTTCCTTGTACCATATCAGAGGATAACCATCTGTCAATATCATCCAGCGTAGAGTTTTTTGTTGTTGGCATCTGGGAGGAAAGGAAAGGAATTTTAGCTCTTTGTGTCACTAAAGCAAATGCATTCTCTGTTAATTTCCAGGATTTTTCTTTTTGGCCTCAATCCAGTTGATGTAGTACGCACCGCTCCTGTGACCTGCAACCTCGTGTCTAGCGCTCCAGCCAGGCCCTCCACAGCTCCTGGGTCTTCATACCTTACACTGAACACACAGACACACACACACAAGAAGTGGGAGCATGAATTTACAATACAATGTGCTAATTTGTGTCATCACTGTGTCAGCACTACACACTCACCTTTTCCTTTGGTCAGCCAGGGAGCTGCCTCTGGTCTGGGCAAACATGTCAAACTCTTCCTCCTCTGCAACAACTGTTGGACAACAGCAGGTGAGACGTTTCAGAGTCACAATTAAATAAAAATGACTTTCTGTATGTTTAATGGTTGCTTCATGGTACCAGTAGGTATATATCTAAAATTACAGCCAATAATCAATCAATCAGACTGTTTTTCTTATCTACTGAGGTTGTGTTTTCTCACAACCCTCAAATTTAGCCATTAATCCATGATGCTCAACAGCTACAGTCGCTGAGCAGTCCACTCTCCAGGCATAATCAATCAAACTTTATTTACACAGGGCATTTTGTACAGTCAAATGCAATGCAATGCATTTTGCAGTTAAACCAAACAGAACATTAAAGAGAGAGAAAAGGACAATAGGAACCCTTCAGCATATTTCAGTACAAACATCAACAACCATATGATTTGTTGTGCTCCAGCACAGGAATGAAAAAAGCAAGAAAGAAACAGAAATAAAAAAAAAAAAAAAAGATTAAAAAAAATAAATAAAAAAAACTAAACTACTTAAAAGTCTAAGATGAACCAAAAATAAAGAAATAATAAAAAGAAATAAAGATAAATAAAGAGCTAAAAATAATAATGTAAAAAAAATCACTGTGCAAAAGCCAAGATGAGCAGAAATGTCTCAAGATTTCACTTGAAACTGTCAGCAGACTCCATTGCAGAGGCGAGGACCATACAGACTAAAAGCTGCTTCACTGCAGGTCTTAGTTCAGACCCGAGGACTAAACTAAAAGGCCTGTGTTGGAGGATTATACCATGACAGGTTTTTCAGTAGTCCCTCCTCTGCCCTTCCCATCATAGAAAACCTGCAAAGTGACGTGAGTGTGGTTATTGCTGAAAACCCCATTTCCTTTTCCTGTGACATCACAGTTGTGGTTCTTATGTTCACTGTCAAATCCACGCCAACATATGTCAAAACACTGTTTCCTTGTGACTTTAGGATTAGCTGTTAAGTATGTGGCTTTTGGAGGTTGCAAAGCATTGCAGATGTTATGTCGATTTTACTCACCGTGGTTGGCCGCTTGCCTCTGATTGGCCTGAGCGCTGACTGCTGGTTGGCAGGTTGTATTGATGACTGCTGGTTGGCTGAGAGCCTGAGGCTCGGGGCTGAGGTCGATGAGGTCAGAGCTGCTGGCAGGGCTCCGCTAGGGAAGGAAGAGATGAAGACAGGACACAGTTGGTGTTACAGCTTCCTGAATTACTGGTTAACCAAAGTTCAATCATACACACATCATTTCAATTTTAGTTTCACCATCCAGTTTTCTGAGACTTGTGCTCGTGGGAGTCAGAACATTATTCATTATTTGGGTTTATTTCTCCTTCAAGACTCATATTTACAAGCCAAAGTAAATGGAAGATAAAAGAGAAATGAAAGACCTTTCTTACCTGTTCAGTGGTTGCACTTTGTGTCTTATTAAGTCTCTCAAACCTAAAACAATTATAATGACAAGGGAATAGATATACAATGTTTAATAATCTGGGAGTATAATTAATTAAGAAAAAGAAAACTAAAATTTCCTTGTATACAAAATTACATATATTTTGAACTGCAGCAGGTAGGCTGCAGCACACCTTTCATAGCGGATGAAAGCGTTGTTGAGGTCATCATTGACCACCAGCAGCTCTTCGATGAGCCCCTCGTCCAGCAGCCGGGGGATGAGCTCCACCACTCGGGCCTGCATGTTTTTGCACACTGAGTACAACTGCTGCTGGGACACAAGTACAGGTAGAGGAAGGTGAGGGTGAATGACAGAGGAGGAGACTCACAAAGGATGCTAAAAAAAATCAGATATTCATGCCGATCACAAAGTGTTGTAATTTACTTTTTTGGTGTCATTTCATCGTCCTCTACTTCACTTAGCGATTTCCGACATTTCCCAGAATGCCCTTTGACTGTTTGCCTGAATTTGTAGCATCCAGTGTTTGTAGGTGGAGAAGGAATTGGCATTTGTGACAGTGATAGTGATGGAAAGAGAGTTTCCCACAAGAGAAAACATGTTCTGTGGCAATGATTTAGTTAAAGTTTGGTTCAAGTTTGGTTTGGTTTGGTGGCTGCACTGCATTACAGTCTACTGATGCTGCAGTAAGTCAAGAAATTAGTACCTCTGCCTCTACTATGTATTTCTCCCTATATTGTTAAATGTCGATGCAAAATGGTATGTCCAGAAAGGAGCCCTTGCTGAATCTGAGGGACTGACACCAAATCTGATGCTTAGTTTTAAATTGTTTTCAGGTGGATTTTTCCTTTAATACTGCAAGATTGTAAGGCACACACACACACACACACCTGTAGTAGCTCTGCATCGTCCTGCTGGCTTTGCCCGGGTGTCAGCTGGTTCAGCATCTCAGACATCACACTGAGGTTTCCCTTCACCAGCGCCAGCTCACTTCGCAGCTTCTGCTCCTGCACACATGAAAATGCACTGTCAGCAATGGTCAAAGCTGAAGCAGCAAAAGAGACAACATCATTACAGCGCACAGTCGTTCGTGAATTGCATTGTGGAATATTACGAAACTATCTCAAAAGTTTAAACTGATAACCAGTATCAGTTTAAATGTTGTTTTAGGGGATTTTCCACCCCACCAAGCACGAAATTCTGTGGAAACTTTTTTTGGTGTCAAAAAGGTCAAATTTAAAAGACGTTGAGTACAGGCATAACATAACGGCAACTGTTATCTAAAAATATCATTACTGGCATCAGCCTTCAAAAACCTACATAGGTCAAACCTCAAGGAAACTTACACAGCTATGAAAACAAAGGACTTACACTAGAGTCAAAGTGGATGTATCAGTTAAACAGTAAGTATCCCAATGAGATGAAAGAGGATCTTGATTTATCTGTATTTTTGCACAATGTAAGAAAAATTGAGAGATTGATTTATGAACGGTTAAACAAGCCTGATGTCTTTATTATTTTACTGTTTGAACCTGTTGATTCCCTCATCTCCATGAAGCCCTTGACTGATAGGTGTTTTGAGGCGGTGGTACCTGTTCAGGGGAGATGGAGACGGGCCCCTCATTGGGCTGGATGGGCGGTGAAGTGCTCTGAGTGGGAGCACGGGGAGGAGCTTGCTGCTGTGACGGACGTGGAGTGGCGGTGACGGTGGCTGGGTCAGGAGATCCGTTTTCTGGAATGCTCTACAAGATGGAGGCAGAGACAGACAACTGATAAGCTTGTGAGAAACAGACAAAGAGACAGAGAATGATGAGTATACACACATTTAACTCTCTTGTAGATGAACAGAAACTCACCCTATGTGGAGTATGGATGGGTGAGAGAGCATCCAGGTCCGTCATTGGGAACTCCAGACCTCGTCTCCTCAGGTCCTCATACACACACACCACCCCTGCCAGGGAGGGAGAGCTACGAAACGCATCAGCCCATGACTGAACAAAAGGGAGAGAGAATATTATCAGGATAAATAACTCCTAAATTGATATTTGATAATGAGGTACACAGGCCAAAATAAAAGATTATCAAGACAACAATACGAGGACAAAAAGACAATCTCAAACAGAAAGAACAGAAAGAAAATGTACAGTGTGTACAAAGTCTTTCACTATCAAATGTTGACATTTCAGTTAGTTCACAATTACACACAACAGGCACTGACAGAGTCAAACCTAAATGAGCTTCAAAAGATATGAATTATCTCATATTTTATAGGTGAGGGCATGTCAAACCACACCAGAGAGACATGAGGTCTAACATAAGACTTGCAGAATAAATGAAAAAAAAATATATTGTACATGCAGAGTGGCAAGAGTTTGTTGTCAATTTACATCATGAAGACCTCTGAGGTATGACCACACACCTGTATGAGGCTGAGCACCCTGTCATGGAGGGCAGTGGGAGGATTATATTTGGGCAGGATGGAGCGGACCAGGACCCCTTCAACAAACTCCTGTGAAGCCACCAGAACATGGAAGCGGTGGCCACAGTTCTTCACACAAGCCTCAAGAACCTGCAAGACGAAATGCACAATATTCAAAGCAGAAGCACATACAAGTAAACCAATGCAATGCACACTACTTCAGAAGTGGGTTCTCTCTCACAGTTCCAGTATTGGTTTAGCCCCGTGCATAAACATGCCTGTTGAAAGCATCTTCTCTGGTACGTCAGCCAATCAGGAGGAGGGTCATCCTGCCTGACCCTGGATCTACTCCCCAACACTATTCAGCTCAAGAGGATTAAAAGTTCACAATATATTCATCTATGAACAGTTACTCACAGTAAGGGCTAACATGATCTCTCTGAAGTTCTGGTTCCCTACAATTCTCCTTTTAATAGCTTTGACTGCATCTCTGGGCCTGGGAATGAAAAAAAAGAATCCAATTATCAGTTTGTTTGTTCTTGTACTTATTTTACTCACATCAATTTCAAAATCATTAAACAATCATTAACAAAAGAAGCGGCTGTTGTTGCAGAGCATTAATGAATGTTCGGTTTTGTTTGAGACTTTTTTATCTGTGAAAAAAAGTCTTCTGCACACTCAGATCTATGCAAGATCCTTTATGCCCCGATGAAAAGGTTGGGCACATTGTGAATAAAAAGGATCTTGCATATATCTGAGAGTGCTGAAGACTTTTTTGAACAGTTGCAGTCTTCATTACTTCAGGCACCTCAGCAAAGTTTGGGGTTGTATTTGTGGTGAACTCCTTGTATAAAATGAAAAGGAGAGCTGAAGGCACTCCTCTGGCAAGAAGAAAAACCTTCAGGTATTTTACTGGGCATGTCTAGCTATAAGTGAAACAGACTGAATACTAAAAAACACATTGCACCGCAGGTATACAGGGGCATTTACCAGGGAGGAGATTGGCCTAAGCATAAGTAGATGATTCAGTTACAGCCAATCAAGTGACGATGCAAAAAGAAGCAACAGAACCACCCAGGAAATCACACTGACGCAGCAAGCAGCAGTACAAAAGCAAAACAAAAGGCACCAAATAAATCAAACGTACAAAGCTTACACAAGTCTAGGAAATGTGCACCAGATGGCGACAGTTTGTGGCTACCTGATGAAAGCCAAGTTATTCTGAACTAACCACCAAAGTGGAGTAAAGCTTTGTGATCTTTTTGCTAGAAGTGTGCCTGTGATTTCCTTTATTTTTACCAGTAATCATTATGGGTAATACGTGATCAAGGATAATAGAGAAACAACAGGGCCATCTCCCTCTCTACAGGCTTATTTTCTTCTGACTAAGTGTAACTGAGCAGAACAGAAGACGGGACAGCATTCCTACCCCTCATCTGTCTCATTGATGATGTCACATATCTCCATGTTGAGAGCCCAGTCCTCCGACTGCAGAACTCCACTGGTGGCTCGCTCTGTCAACAGAGAAGCAGTACAACCAAACAAGAAAGGGTAGATATGATGTTTTTATATATATACAACATCATGCAAGGTTATAGCAAGATTCATCATAAAGGCAGAAAGTATACTAGTATTTATAGAGAAAAAAACCTGATCATAGAATTTGCATACAGTGAGCTACTTATTCATCTGTGCATCTAGATAGGGATGTATGCTTATACTGCTGTGACCATGAGTGTATCCAAGCTGACTCCAGTGTTCAATTCAAAGATACTGTAAAATAGGACATTTTTTCCTCAACAATTTAGTGATCAAAGCCAGCTTTCTTGCAGTCCATTAGTGCCCTTAAACAGGTCCTCATAAGTCTCTAAATCTCCTTCATTCCGTCCGTTCCACCCCCAACCCCTCACCCCTGCCTCTCTCAATCCCTTTTACTCCCTCCCTCCTTGCATTTTCTCCTTCCCTGCCTCCCTCTGTTTCATGTGACTGTCAGCTGCTTCTGTTCTCCTTTGCCTCAGGAGCAGCCGAGCATTTATGACACTGGTGTGTGAGAAACAAGAGTGGAGCAGATAGGAGTAAGGGGAGGATCGAGGAAGGAGGATGACATTATTTCATTTTTCATATGGCCACACGAAATACATGTTTGCAAGCATCACCGGCTCATCACACCACTGTTTCTGTTTGACTGAGGATTTTACAGGTTTTTTCATGGCCTGGCAAAATAAAGTAACTTGCGGTCACTAGCGGGAAATTCTGCTGCCTAAAAAGTTTTGCACTGGAACATGCTTGCTGAAAGAGTCCATCTCTCATTTTAGGCGTGGGACTGTTAGGTAAGACAGTAAAAAGTAGTAAAAAGCCTCATCTGAGTGAGGAAGTGAGTATAATCATCAGTGGCCCTGAACACATCACAGATTGAGCAATGTGTTGTCAATTAACTCACAGCAACGAATCATATGCAAGATCTGGAGAATTTAGACCGGCCCCTGACGTGTCATTGGCCCAAAACACTTACTTTTATGAATCTGTCAAATTTGGTGTCATTAAATCGTTTGCAATAAGCTCATGAAAACATTAAGGAAGTGTTATTATTTCATTTTATATAGTTTAGACAGTGTGATTATAATAGATGTCCTATGAAAACATTCATGCTGTTTATCATGGGAAGCAGTCTGCTTGTGATGCCAGTTTGAACACAACAGTGCACAAACTCCATACGCTTTCAAAAGTTCAGTGACTTACCGATTCTCTGACCGACGGGCGTCGAGAAAGGGCTTCCAATAAGAAACTCCATTTTTTCCCCGAGTGAAAACATCCTCGAAAATTAGGCACACAAACATACACATAAACTCGCTGCTAAAACTACTTGGCAATTTGTGTCGAAACCCCGATATTTCCTTTTTCTTTCACTGGCTGCTACTTCTGAGGCGCACTGCCTCTCCGCGGTCACGTGAAAACACAGAGCCAGGAAACAGTTACACACAAACACTAAGGAGCGCGCACGGCCAGTGTAGTTGCTGCATCTGACTTCCCAGTATTATACCAATATCAAAATATATACAAGTCAGGCTGTCCTCATTAAATTGAAGCCCCTAATCCCACAATTTCACTCCCTAGAGTTTGTCTCAGTCAAGTAGGTATGTCAGGTAGTCCACTCATCCTCTTTCAGTTGTAAACACTTTGCATCTCTAATTGCTCAGACATGTGCATGTCTAGTCTCCTGAAGCCTGGCCCGACCTCAGTGTGAACACAGGGCGGCTCAGTAGCACATGCCACTCTAGCACATGCCAGGAGACTAATTTTATAAAATTGGAAATCGGAGACTGTGCCTTCCAACAGACTCTGGGTTAGAGCTGATCTGCTTTCTCAGACTTCGGAAGACTACATTTAAAATTAAAGGTTTGGCAAATTTGGGGTCTTTTGGAACACTTATTTGACTTATTTGAAGTGATACCTTGCCAAACATAATGATTCAATGTGCAGGACCTGACTTTGTCTATTGTAGATGTAACCCTTCTTTGGATTCAAGCACTAATATCAATTTTGTATATTGTGTAACAACCTTTATTTCTCAGGTAACTCCTAATTGGAGTTACCTCCTAATTAATTAAAGACTGGTCTCTATTATTACAGTCTCTTATTTTCCCTTCTCCATACTGTTTTTTGTGGCAAGGTAGTATAGGTAAATAGAAAAATGATGGAGAGCCTTTTTACGCTGCTTTGTGATCTCTTTATCCCTGTTCACTTTGAGGCTACCTGATCTGGTTTCTCTTATGGATACGGAGGCCTAATTATCTTTAACTTGTAAAAGTTCAGTTTAATCAAACTTATAAACAAGAGGGCAGTTCAAAGAGAGAATGTTAAAGGAGGTTTTCATTCTAAATTGCATAACCTACCAAGTGTTACCTTCCCACCTACACTATAGAAAGTTAAGTTATTCTGTAGTCACATCTAACAGCAAAACTCTTTGTGATCTGAAAATGTGATTCCTTTGAGCCAAAATGTTAGAAAATAGGGTCTTGTGGTCTCTGTTAGGGTGTTCTTGCTATGAGAAAGTTTAAGAACCGCTGACAAGTATTTTGAGTCACTTGTTTCAAACTATTCTCTCTGCAAATACACGTAAAGACTGAGCCTGTCCAAAAATGTAAATTTCATGCGTGTTCTGTTTCAGGATGGCTTTTTTTCACCCCTCAAGTTAGATTCTGTGACTGGGAATTTAATTTACTTCTGATCTCTAACAACTGAGTCTTCTCCACATCTCAAAGCTGAAGCTGAGAAAATCTACTCATAAATCTGTAAGCAAGTCAGCACTTTGTCAGCAGTACCACCTAGTGTCTTAAATTTATATTACAACAAACACATGATACTTATTAAAATGCTGAATTTTTATGTTGAGTTATATTTTAGACTTTGCCATGAGGAATAGCTTCTTGTTGACAGTAATACTCCTGTATTAACCCTTAAAAGTAAACATTTATTCATTTCCATTTTGGCTAAATTTGGGGCATAACTGGCATAGCATTCTCTATTTGTCTTATTCTTATCTATACCCATTTTTGCACCAATGCCATGACACAATGACCCTACAGGGATCATTTAGGTTTCCTCTAATCTACACTAGCTACACTAGCACAATTATAAGAATAATTAAATGCACATTTCAGTTGTGCATATTTCAGATAAATTCAAAAACAAATGCAACAAGATTGGGGCCATATTTACACTTAGAGAAGTACAACACCAATGCAGTTCATGTGTTTTAAAATTTAGTCTTCAAGGACTCAAATTAATGAGCCTCTTCTTCCCCAGTATATGTGCCACTTACTTTGTGGAACTGTTTTCAGCTTCAGGAGCTGTTACACAACTAGTGGGAGAGCATATCTTCAAGCTCAGTTAGTCCAAGTCACTCAGTCCGAGTTGGCTGCTTAGAGTCTCCATGTGGCCCTCAGCACCATCACTTTTGCCAACTTAACGCTCACCATATCACATAAAGATGTATTATTCTTATTTTTCTTATTATTACTACTCATACTGACAGTAATACATGTTACCAATATTCATTACTCATGTTCCCATGGCCTCATACTTGAACTCCGCTGCTGACACACTCTGCAGGACCACAGATAATACATGCCTCAACTCCTGCATCATCCAGAGTATTAAAAAAAAGAAAAAAAGAAAACATTCCTTCTAAACTACTAGGTCTACTACAGTTCTGTTCTCTGACTGAACAAATAACAATATTACCATGTACGCAATCTTAAAGATTCAGTGCAATGACTGTGACTGAGTCAGACATAGCTTGCAAGAAATTTTCTTCTAATGCAAGAAGTAGAACATTTTCAGTTTATGATGGTTGTTTTAACTCCTGGAGTGGCTGCTTAACACCAGCCATTGTGTGTTTACCACCATATCTGGCCTATGGTGCTAGAAATAAATGAACATTTGAAGGGAAGAACAAAATAAAACAAACAATAATATCAGATATCAGATGCCCTGTTGTAGATCTGTATTATAACCACTAGATGGCAGCATTGGACTCATCATCAAACAATCTGTTCTCCCTGGTGTGATCAACAATGATGCCATGATGGCGAGACACACACACACACACACACACACACACACACACACACACACACACACACATACACACACACACACAAACAACAAACAAACAAAATATAAGATCTGCATACATGTAGTAATAGACCAAGGCACTGTATATTTAAATCCTGGTTCTGGAGATGGTGAAGAAAATATGGGAAATTTGATATACAGAAACCGTTTTCTTTGGACAGGACAACTGAAAACCTGATTTTCATTTTGTTTTTAAATGGAGAACCCATTTATGCTTTAGCCTATGTCTTGCTGGTTAATCTATAATTTCTCTCAACACTTTATTTGCCTTTGTTTTAGCATTACATGATGCTGCCTCAAATCCAAATCTGATACCACAGCTGTCACAAATACTGTTTTCAAACAAGTCAGTGGCTCTCAGTGTAATCGTTGACCCATAGGATCAGGTCACCTGGTGGTTGTAGACCAGTACCTAATATCAGGAACAGCATCCACTTCCACTAGGCAATAATGATAGTGATGATGTCTAAAGGGTAGAATGAGGACAAGGATAAGTTATTGATTTAATGTCATGGACACACACACACACACACACACACACACACACACATACACGCGCGCGCGCGTTAACAAAAAGGTGATGCTGAAACCTTTTAATTTTATTTCCCCTGCTTCCAAGTTAAACGTGCAGAAGTGCCGGCTTCCACTTGTAAAGCAAAGAGACACTGCAGACACATTTGATTTATTTAATAAATTAAAAACACATTTACATTGGACATTTGCTTACACTGAGGTCCAGAAGACTGTTCATGTCTACCTTATCATCTTTAGAGGCAGTCCTCCCTTTTTCCGCAGAGGTCACAACAGTATTCTCAGTGCTGTGTATAGGAAGAAGGCTTCATGGGATCAGAGGTCAGATAAAAAGCACAGAAAGCTGCTGACTGTGTGGTAGTGAGGAAGGCAGCATGTGAATGTGTTATCGCTTTTTCCCAGGCTGTACAACCGGGCATAATGTAGACTACCAACTTAGCCGGGGGGGACCCCAACCCCTCTCACCATTGTCTCATACAATAAGCAGTTTGTGGCAAGCCTCCATATAGTCAAGGCATTTTGTTTCCTGACAATATATAGGCCTAGAAATTAAATGCCAAGGAAAAACGAATTAATTACGATATTGATTCACTTATGATTTTGAAAAGCACATTTAAGGTTAGTATAAGAGGGAAAAGAGCTCCCTCTTTTCTAGAAGTTTCCAGTATGCTCTCATATGTGTGGCTTAAATACAAACCAGGGTAGGAAAGTAACCCAAGTCGTTCAATCACGCGCTTAACACGAGTACAACACGCACGCGCGCGCATTAATACATACAGTTTCTTATGATTAGCTTCATGAAATTATGGATGGTTATGCCATTTAATGTGTAGCAGTTTGGGATTTGTGTGTGTGTGTGTGTGTGTGTGTGGTTGCACTGGTTGTAAATTGATCCCTCCTACTCTCGCTCGTTCCTTGTGCGGACGAGGGGCGAGGAGGAGGAGGAGGGAGGAGGAGGAGGAGGAGGGAGCGAGCCGAAGCAGGAAGGAAGGAAGGCAGGCAAAGGAAAGAGAGGCAGGCTGTGAATGCTAACAAGCCCCGTCGTAGTCATATAGCTCCATAGGTAGGCTAGGGTTTAATAAAACCATCTAGCAATGGAGAAGAACGACGACCACTAAAATACTACTATGCGCCAGTGCAGCGTTCGCCCAGTGCGCAGTGAACATCCTCACCGTCGTCGGCACGTTTGATAAAAACCCTCTCTCTTTTCCGCTGAGTGAAATGTATCGCGACTGCTCGGGATTCACATTCTGACAATGGAGATTGAAAATATCGTGGCCAACACGGTTCTCCTCAAGGCAAGGGAAGGTAAGCAGAGCCCGGTAACGAAAGAAGAAGAAGAAAGAGGTGTTATTTATTTATTTATTTATTTATTTTTTCCCTTCAACGAGAGCACCATAGACGAGGCTGATCTGCTGGTTTGCCTTGGATTGTGCTCTTTCTCTCTCTCTCTCATATTCCTCTCTCTTTCTCTCATATCCCTACGCAGTGCTTTTCCTCCGGGCAAACACCAAACATAAAGGATTGAAAACAGCTGCTTGTACGCTAATCACATATTTACCGTGCAGGTAAACATAAGGCCTAACTGATAGGTGATGATTATATGGGCAGCGTTTGCTACATCACGCGTAGATGGCAGCGTTGTATGATAGCCTATCAAGCAGTTTTCGCACGGGCAGCAGTGGCTTTGGGGATATTTACAGTTTACGATGACATAACACACATATAACCGTAGTCACATTATCGGCTATAGAGGCTACAGTCAAAATATGGCTACGCAGCGAGCCTTATAATAAACGGACTGCTCTTACCTGTCGTAGGTTTCGGTGTAAAAGCTAATTGAGAGTATAAAGGGAACGTGTGACATTATTTGACGCAGAAATATTAATTCCTCTGCATTGCAATTTGGCCGCTGGATTATAGCTTTGCATTTGACATAGGCTGTATTCTGGACAGAAATGGGGAGCTGGAGAAAGGCCCAAAAACACGGGGTGACGTTCATAATATTACACTGTATGTACCCCAACGCTGACTCAAAAGCACAATCCCTGGTTTGAATAGGGCTACAGGGCCTGGCGACCCCACAGTGGTGTTTATGCCTGTGGAAGAGGCGAGTATGTAGGCTCTGTTTTCCAGTATGAGAGCGACAGTAGAGGCTACTTTGCAGCCAGTGAGTGGGCGCAGGGTGGGGGTGCAACATTGTATCTGCAGCCTGAGGAGGGAAAAAGGTGTTATTAGGCTTGACTGGGATCGTTGCTCAACGATTTCCACTCGGCTTTCGCCGATCGGCTTCGACACCAGCAACATGAGCCTGTGTGGGGACGTTGTGCAAGATGGTGCATTTTATTTGACAGCAAATCGTTCGGATGCATGCTGAGAATCGCTGTCCAGTGTAACGCAGAGGCCATCCTTGTTTATAACCCCGTGATTTGCATTGTAGCTGTTGTAGGCTACGTATTGCATTGCGTTTCAGCTCAAGTCCCAGCACCGGTGCCCTCTGAAATGGCTTACTCGCCGCTGCGAATTGAATTCAGGCGAAGCCATGAGGCATCAAGCCTTCCCTAGCTGACGATCAGTGGTGCAAGGCATTGTCATGAGTTATAACCTATGTGGTTGTTGTACATTGGCTGGATATACAGGCTCAATGCTTATCAATATATGTAGTCATTTATAGTCAGTTGCTTCAAAAGGCCGTTGGTCAATAATGGGTGTTTACAATCCATGCAGAGTATTGACGCTGCCTATATTGGTGGCCATCAATACATGGCCTAAGTGCTCCATAACACAAAAATTCACTGTAAAGATTTCAATGTCACTTTAAAATCGAAGCATTTCCACCACTAGAAACATCTATTTTGGATAGACAGTATCGTTTTTATATTTCTCTCTACTATACCATTAATTAGTACACAGATTCAAAAAAGCTAATGGCGCTCAATTTATCACTATAAGGTGCACAGGAGACTAATTTGGTTTTAATATGCTTTTCCAAAGGTGGCTGTTTGGAGCTTTTTTTTAAAGTGCATCATTGAAGTGATAGTTCTCCATGCTGCTATCTTTAACATGTCAATCCAGACATAGGTGATTACACCAAGAGCATTTCCTGGTGATGGGAGGGCAGTGCTTGACCGTTTTTTTTTTCAAAGATGCTCTCTTCATTCACCCTCCAGCATACAGCAGGAGGGTGCAGGTTGGCGCAGTGAGCAGGGAGACCACTTGAGGAGCTGGGTTCAGGCCCCTGAGTTAGCAAGTATGTGCCCTGCTGAAGTGTCCTTGAGCAAGACATTCAATCATTGCTGTCCTGCAGCTGAGCCTGTGCTCTGACCTTTCTGTGGACAGGGCAATAGTGGTAATAATGCACAATTCTCAAATAGGTCCTGCTGGCAAATATGCAGTATTCTCCAGCCCAGAACTACCACATAATTAATCATCCTGGTCCTCAGTTAGCACCTACAAAGCTTTTCAGACTGTTAACACTCTACTGATCATCATAGGTTTGACCAGTTTGAGGCTACTTTTGACACCTGAGCATATGACTGTGGTGGCCTCGGGTAAATGTTGTGACAGGGTGTGCCCTGTCTGCTACACATGAAATGACACGTCAAAGGAAGTGGTTTTGTGCTGTCGAGATGACATCCCTCCGCCTGCCTTTCCCCTTCCTTCTCTATGCATTTTACACATACACTTAATGCACAGATAGAAAAGGACTGACAGTACATTACAGCAGTTGAATAGATTTTTCCTTTGCCTTAGGACAGCTCAGTTTGTATAAGATGACATTCAGTGCTAAGTGTTTGTCGCAGCCAGCTCCATTGAGGAAGTATTGGAAAAGTTGGAAAAGGTGATTGTGAGAGAGCCTGGAGGATTGTCTGGGGATTTCAGAACTTTTGGCTTAGACACAGCTCACAAATCATGAGGATGTAAAAGCTCTGCCAAGCATAAAACCATTATTTTCAACATAGCAACATGATTTCATGTGATGTTGTACAGTATAATGTCAGAGGTGCTTCATCAGTAATTGTGTTTCACAGGGTAATCATTTTCACACTGTTAAATGCTCACTGAAATTTAAAATAAGAGAAACTTTGTATGAAACCTATTTTTTCCTTGCATGTGTGAAAAATGAACAGATGCTGGACCTGATCAAAGTCAAGAGTTATAAATTACAGCCATACTCGGTTCTGTTGCTTAAAGGAAAAATCCAAGATATCACCAATCTCAATTTCAATGCATTTGAACTCCTTACTCAAAAGAATAAAGAAGCCCTTTCTCTTTGATTATGAGGGATTTGCACCAAAACCTAATGTTTGATGTTAAAGTTTTTGATAGCTGAATATTTATCAGCAACTAAACTAGACTGGAAATGGCTCAGCGTCACCTCGAACCATTCCCAGAAGTCAGTGTTTGGCCTGTTATATGTGGGAATAAGAAAAATACATCATGCAGGATAGACGGCTAACACCTCTTTAAGTGTGCAAGTGTTTTAGGGTGGAATTTTCTTTTAAAGGTGCACTATGCAAAATTGCAGAGGGTCGACTGAAGTGAAGACTTTTCAGACCCAACTGACCCAAAACGTGGAATAAACACATAATTTGACAGTTGTACAGTAGGACTGACTTGCTGGTTGATTACATGCTTATTCCATGTTTTTGCCAGTTGGGTCTAAATAGTTAGCACTTCAGTCAGCCTTCAGCAGTTGTGCATAGTGCACCTTTAATTCTGAATCAGTAAAGCTGGTATGCTGCTCACTGTCAGTGGAGAAGTCCTAGCTTGTACAACTTGATGCTATCACAGATTTCGGTCTCAGTTCTTTGGAATCAAGCTTTAGCAGAGAAATGTACTTGCTAACAAGTGATTAAATCTTCTAAGGACTAAGCAGTAACATTTAAATTCTTAAACTGAGCGTTATTTTTCTTTGATGCAAACTTGCACGCATGAGCGACATGAAAATTATGTCGTTAGAGCGGCCATATATTTTATGACTACACGTGTTTTGGTATTCTAGTTCAAAGAGCTGACTTGACATCAGGGGGCATTTTGGCTGCACAGCGGTGGATTATGGGAGTGACATCAGGAACCCCTTGAACCTCTTGCTAGCCTGGAATCAGATTTCACCAGATCTGCGTCCTGTGTTTCTTTTATCACTGCCGCTGTTATAACAGGAAGGAATGTGGAGTCCACTGTTCACGTTCCTGTAAAAAAAAATAATAAAAAGGAGATACTTAACTGTTGCTCATGTAAATCATTTCCACCTCACAGTTTTGTGGCTTGTGGATCTTGACACATGGAAGTGGGTACATATTCTCACTGTCACTAACTTCTCTCTCTACCTTCTCTCTCCCCCTCACACCGACCCCTCAAATTGTAGGCTACCATGCTCTGTCAGACCACTTGTGAGAGTTTGCCTGTGACGTTCACCAGCGTAGCTTTATTAGCTTTGTGGTCATAGCTGGGCTAACACTTGTTGTCATCACTCTGGGGTGTTTCCTCCAGCTGAAGCTCATAAAACACATTGCTTTGTGACTGTCCCTTGATGTGGTCCTCGTTTTACAGTTATTACACCCACAAATGGGCTGCGACTGGAGAACGAGACGCAGTGTGTTACGTACGCAGCTCTATAGTGTTAGCGGTGACACTTCGCTTAGAGGCTACAAAGATGTGCACCGGCACAATCTCTTCAGCTGACTCAGCATAAGGAGGCATTTTTTTAATAACATCGTGTGAACATCATAGGGACACAGTTTCAGCTGCCTTATTAAATGTTAAAGGGCCATTTCTGTGAGAAACCAGCTGTAAGCCTTCTTTTTAAATATGCATACTATATTTATGAGCTCTTGTGGTTCAAATAATTTTTTCCCAATCTCTAACTAAAGCATTTTTTGTTGAGGTCAGGGAAGATCTTTTTTCTTTTACCTCCTAATATGCTGTACATCTTGTATCAAGTGCATGAAGTGTCAAAGGTCCTTCACGCTTTATCAATTTTCCTTTTTTAACATTGCTAGACTCATCGTTGCGGTGTCAATGTTATGTACCGCCCTTGATCAGATTTTGTGTTAGCCCTTGGTCCGCTGATGCATTATCTCAAACATGACTTGAAGGTGTCGGCTTATCGTAGATATTCCTCAAGGTGTAGCATGTACTTTGTGTTCCGCAGTCAAGGGCTCCCACGCCGGAGAGGCGGCGTTGATATGTTCCTGTTCTTTCAGCGTGGCCATGAATCAACCAGCACGGCCCTTCATCTGAGAGACAGCTGTAGATAACATATAGATAATTAACCTTTCAGTCTGTCCTCTTATACACACTCGCTGTCTGCGTCTTGCTCAAGTTTGGTTTCACACTGTTCCCTCCCCCTCCCCCCTCTCTCACCCTGAAGACCCCGTGAAAACAAGGGTCAGTTTTCAAGCTTGTCTTGGTTAGAGTTAATGGAATATCTCGAACATGGAGGGGGG